>SJYF01000373.1:4175724-4186433 GCA_006410515.1 Procapra przewalskii | reverse complement strand
GGGGGGATGGGGTGGGGTTAGAGGGGAGACTGTGTGAGTTGTTTGGCCACAGGAAGAAGATGAATTACACTCTAGGAGGAGTGGCAAGACTTTTGCCTGGAGGAGCCACATGCCCCGATTCCCTCCAGCTTCTGTGGCCTTAGCACTGAAGGAAGGCAGGAGCAGATGCAGAAAGACAATCATGTGAGAGGTGATGGGTTGAAATGCAGATATAGAGGGGTGCACGAAGGGAACTTGGCATATTGGGGTAACACTGTGCAGGCGGAACAGTAATATTTGCTGATTCACATCAATATATGGCCCAAACCACCACAATATTGTAATCAGCCTCCGGTTAAAATAAGTAATTTAATTAAAAAACTAAAAAAGAGAAAAGAAAATCAAGGTAGAAATCAAAGATGAAATCAGTGTTCTAAGCTTGCACAGCTGGGAGCTGGGGACAGCTTACTGAAGAGAGAGAGACGTGGCAGGAGCCAGTTTCCAGCGGGGGAATAAAGAGTCTGATATATTAATTTGTGATGCTGATTAAAAACCCTCACGGAGATTCTGAGAAGCAGAACTAGTTTGGCACTCACATGAAATATTAATTTGTGAGTCGTCAGTCTGGGGGTGGAACTGAGAGCCTCAGGGCTGGAAAGGATCACCGGTAGAGAGACCGGCTCCTGGGTGCCTGCTTTTTGTGCTTCCTGCAAGCACAGAATGCGGCTTGAGGTGTCAGAGTGCCAGACCCCAGACCCCAAATGATGCTCTGCACACACAGGGGGCCAATTTTATCAACATGTAAGTAAAGTAATAGGGACCTGATTATAAAGAGAATACGCCCTCTACCTGGACTAAGATGGGGGAAAAAGTGGAACTAAGTTACTGTAAAACCGAAGCCCAGGGTACTCTCCACGTGAATTTATCTCATTGTCTCTGGGAATCAAGGAGGAATGGCAATGATATTAAGCCTATTCCTCAGACTTAGAACAGGGGCAGAAGGCAAGTGACAAGGCTGGAGAAACACTGAGATCTTCAGATAAGGACCTTCAGAAAGGACCTATCAGGATAGGTCTTTAGAAAGGGAAAGTGAGATGCATTTAATCCAAGTGCTCTTAAAGGAAGATTTGGAAATGAGATTCCTTGCTTTTTGTCACATCAGTAAGGATAACACAGGACCAGAAAAGTCTACCAGGGAAGGGAGGTCTCTGTGAACAACCTGGGATGGCTCCCGGGAGGGTGTGGGGTCTAACCATCTGGGAGCCACTGGGGACAGGTGTGTTGGTTGCCCTGAGGCCTGGGCCAGCCTGGCAGGCCAGGAACTGGAGGCGAGAGCAGGCAGCACTGGAGAATCAGCATAAAGTAGGCAAAGGACATCTGAGCAAGTGGGTGGAATTGTTATTTTGATGTCTGTGCCCCACGATGGCATCTCCCCGGCAGCTGGTACAGAATTAAGACCTGGAGAGAAGGCAAGTCAGTGAAGAGCTGTTTAGGGTGAGGCAGGAGGTGCAACACAAAATCGGGAGTGGATCCAGCCGGCTCCGATGGGGACCACCTCCAGGAACGATTACGTCACTCGGGGACACGTAGGCAATATCCCGTTGAGTGGTGAATGCCTTTGGCGGGTTTAGAACTTCCAGATTGAATCCCTCTCACTGTGGGATACTTCCCAAGGTAAAATCTAGTGTGATATGCTAGAATCACAAATGTCAGACTAGAAAGCTAAAAAAAGATAAAAGGGAGGGAGGTACTGAATTCTGGCAAATGCTCCTAACCTTCTATTTCGTGGGGAAGGCAGAATGTAGCTTAAGAAATACATTGCACTGTTAGAAGCTCAGCTTAGCTTCAGTTCAGTTCAGTTCAGTTCAGTTCAGTTCAGTCACTCAGTCATGTCTGACTCTTTACGACCCCATGAAGTGCAGCACGCCAGGCCTTCCTGTCCATCAACAACTCCTGGAATTTAGTCAAACTCATGTCCGTTGAGTTGGTGATGCCATCCAACCATCTCATCCTCTGTCGTCCCCTTCTCCTCCTGCCGTCAGTCTTTCCCAGCATCAGGGTCTTTTCAAATGAGTCAGCTCTTCATATCAGGTGGCCAAAGGATTGGAGTTTCAGCTTCAACATCAGTCCTTCCAGTGAACACCCAGGACTGATCTCCTTTAGGATGGACTAGTTGGATCTCCTTGCAGTCCAAGGGACTCTCAAGAAGAACGCTCAGCTGAACTTAGGGGCAGATAAGCCAGTAGAAGCATTTGGAGAAGAACTCTGATGTCCTAGACTATATGCTAAGCCAAGCCTGCATTACAGGAAAGGGACAAAAGTGATTTGAGAGTGTGGGCACGTTCTCTTGAGGTTCAGAGGGGTCTGACTTTGGAAAGACCAACGTGCTTGTTTTTGAGTCTGCTGAGGCTGGGTCTGGAGCTGGAATATAGGGGGGGATGAAGGGAAAGTGTCAGGTGGGGCAACGTTCATAGACGTACACAATTCCTCAGCAGGACAGGGTGGCAGCCACCACTGTGACCCAGGGGAACTCAGAAGAGGAAGCAGAGGTGATGCTTTTAGACAGAGCCCGTCACCCCTGGGAACCTGGGGCCTGCAGGAAAGGGGGTGGTCAGATGCCAGGAGCCAGTGTGAGGAATCCCGCCCATGGCAAATGTCATAAGGAAAGAAGCCTGACAAAACGCAAAGGCATGATCTGGCTTCAGGGGTTCCCCCTGGGTTTTCCTGGACATCTACCCTCCAAAACCAGAGTCTGCCTGCTTTATTGTACTGTGCTTTCCACTCTTCTGACATTCTCTGGAAAAAGTTAACTCAGGGCTTCAGTTAACAGTATCCTGCCTATAAGAAGAATATCTCGGTTTAAACCCCTTTGATGGCTTTCTAGCTTACCTAACTGGTCTGCCTGGACATTTTACAACTTGTGAATTGTTTACAGCTCCCCAACTGCAAGAGGCACAAAGCTTAAAGAATCTTAAAGATACAGAGCCTTTTCTAAAGAGCTAAAAATTATACTGGTGATGGGTTTCACTGCTGAGTCAATGACTGCTGCCAGGCCTCCATATTCTTTATCTTTTAAGCACCTGGAGGATATTAATCAATGTAATTGGGATATAGGAAAAAGAATATAGTAGTTTTGATGTTAGCAACACTAGACTTTTAAGTTAATTACTTTTCTTTTTGCTATAAATCACTGTACTTCTTTCACTGTTATAAATTGTTGTGTCCTTGCTATGTAAGAATGTAACTTTATTTAGTGCTTTCTGAGAGTGACACCAGACTTTGGGAAGAACAACACTTTTAAGACAAATAAGTCTTCTGGTCGACAAACCCTTATCAGAAAAGGGCTGTAAAATGTTAATTGGCCTTCTGGCCAGAAGATGATGTAAATCACCTAAGACTTATGTATACAACTAGGTATGCAGAGAGAAAGCTTGGTCTCGATAAGATTCGGGGCTGCTGATGCTGCATAATTTTGTATTATCCATTGATCTCTATGTACAACCAAAAAGTATAAAAAGCCTGCTGGACAATAGAGGAGGAGCCAGTCACTGGACTGGTTTCCTCCATGTCTTTTCTTAATCTGATTTCTGGCTGAATTCCCATCTGGACCGTGGAGGCTCACCATGTCTACTTACTTGCCCTGGCTTTTAAGATCCATGTGAGAGGGAGCCCAAGGCGGGGCATCCCTCGCTATTCAAGAGGATGCTGGTGGCCTAATGTAGATGGTGCAAATTCCTTGTCTTGGAATTTTATTAGTTCTCCATGTAAACCAAGTTATTCAGCATCTTTCCTCCACTAAATTTCCTACTATACTATTTCTTCCTAATCTCTCTTTATATTTCTAAATAAATAAGTTTTTCCTCGCCACTCTGTTGCCCCTTTGAATTACCCTGGATCCACCTGGGCTGGACCCCGGCAGTCAGGGAAATGGGGATTGAGAGGATTTGCAATACATAAACGCAGAGGAGGGGCCTCTTAAATGAGCTCTGGAGATGGGCGTGTCATGATTGCAAATTTCACTTTTGTAGAAGGTACTACTGCGTGCTCAGTCACTCAGTTGCTGTCCAAATCTTGGTGGCTCTATGGACTGTACCCACCAGGCTCCTCCATCCATGGGATTCTCCAGACAAGAATACTGGAGTGGGTTGCCATGCCCTCCTCCAGGGGATCTTTCTGACTCAGGGATTGAACCTGAGCCTCTTGTGTTTCCTGTAATGGCGGGTGGATTCTTTACTATTAAGCCACCAGGTACAGATGTCTGAAATAAGATTCTCTAAGAGGAAGAGATAGTGCACATTTTCCCCTTTCTTTCCAAGGTATGGTAAATGCATTGTGTCAAGACCAGGGACGAGGGGAGATTTGCCTGGGCTTGGATCACAAGTCGTAGAGTCCACATTCAGGGCTGGCTTCGTGGGCCTGCACTCGGAAGGGCTCAATACATGCTTTAATGGAGCATGCATGTGAACAGAGAAAAGAGAGCTCTTAAACATGACGTGGAGAACTGGCAAATACTGTGCAAAATGCATGGCCTCCAACCCCTGCCATCCTGTTCCCATATGGTGTTCCTGACACCCTCTTGTGCAGCATCCCCACGGACACGTAAAGCATAGGATTTCAATTCTCTACACATCGTGATGGGCCACTAGTGTTGAGATGTCTTACTGTTCCAAAGAACTCTTCAGATTCTTTAAAGACTGGGCTCATGGGGGCCATGGTGTTGGATGAACTCAACTTCTGTGGTCTTTTAACTTTTTATTTTGTACTGGGGTGTAGCCAATTAATAATGTGATAGTTTCAGGTGAATAGGGAAGGGACTCAGTCATACATACACATAATCCACTCTCCCCCAAACTGCCTTCCCATCCAAGCTGTTGCTTAACACTGAGCAGAGTTCCATGTGCTATACAGTAGGTCCTTGTTGCTTATCTATTTTAAATACAGCAGTGTGTACATGTCTATCCCAAACTCCCTAACTATCCCTTTCCCCCACCCTTCACCCTGGTAACCAAAATTTGTTCTCTAAATCTGTGAGTCTGTATCTGTTTTGTAAATCATTTCATTTGTATAATTTCTTTTTAGATTCTGCATGTAAGGGATATGGTATGATATTTCTCTTTCTCTGTCTGACTCAGTAAGATAATCTCTCTCCTGGGCATATATCCAGAGAAAAACATGGTCTGAAACAATACACATACTCAATGTTCATCGCAGCACTCTACAATAGCCAAGACATGGAAGCAACCTAAATACCTAAAAGTCCTTTGACAGAGGAATGGATAAAGATATATTTGTTATGGTTGTTCAATCACCCAGTCATGTCTGACTCTTTGTGACCCCATGGACAGCAGCTTGCCTTGCCTCCCCGTCCCTCACCATCTCCCAGAGTTTGCCCAAGTTCACGTCTATTGCATCAGTGATGCCATCCAGCCATCCTTCCTCTGACATATCCTCTTTTCCCTCTGCCCTCGATCTTTCCCAGCATCAGGGACTTTTCCAATGAGTTGTCTGAATCAGATGACCAAAATACTGGAGCTTCAGCTTCAGCATCAGTCTTTCCAGTAAATATTCAGGGTTGACCTCTCTAAAGATTGACAGGTTGGATCTCCTTGCTGTCCAGGGGACTTTCAGGAGCCTTCTCCAGAACCACAGTTCGAAGGCATCAATTTTGGGCAATGGAATATTACTCATTCTTTAAAAAGAATTAAATAATGCCAGTTGAAGCAATATGGATGGATGTAGAGATGGTCACACTGAGTGAACTCAGTCAGACGAGAAAGAGAAGCCACTTAGGTCTTGAAGGCTCGTGCCAGAGTTGGGAAGACAACTCAGGTGCAGCTGCAGAAGGGAGCTCAGTGCAGCCCAGGCACCGGGGAGGGGCCCCAGTTTGAGACAGAACAAGTTAGAGTACTGTTTGCCTCATTTTAACTTCTTTAAACTTTAAAATTTTTTTCCTTAAAATATTTTTAGGCTTTACATTTTTTTCTTTAGCTTTTAGATTTTGTACTTGAATTCCTTTGGCTTAGAAATTTGTCATTTTCATTTCCTTAGATTTTAACTTATGAGTAAAGGGGAACTTCATCTTTGGATTTTAATCCTGAGAAGCTGTCACGTGAGAGGGTTTATATTCAAACTTGAAGCATCTCCACACTGTAGATATTTTCTTGTGGTTCAGTCGTTCAGTTGTGTCCAACTCTTTGTGACCCCACGGATTACAGCGTGCCAGGCTCTCCTGTCCTCTGCTATCTCCCAGAGTTTGCTCATATTTATATCCGCTGCGTTGGTGATGCTATCTATCTCATCCTCTGCCACCCTCTTCTCCTCCTGCCTTCAATCTTTCCCAGCATAAGGGTCTTTTCTAATGAGTCAGTTCTTTGCATCAGGTGGCCAAAGAACTGGAGCTTCAGCTTCAGCATCAGTCCTTCCAGTGACTATTTAGGGTTGATTTCCTTTAGGATTGACTGGTTTGACCCCCTTGCAGTCCAAAGGACTCTCAAGAGTCTTCTCCAACACCAAGTACGAAAGCATCAATTCTTCAATGCTCAGTCTTCTTTATGGTCCAACTCTCAAATCCGTACATGACTACTGGAAAGACCATCATAGTTGCTTTTGTTGACATTTACTTTCTTCACAGCACCTTGCCTTGCCCCCATCTGCGATGTCAATGTTCTTCCTCACGAGGTGCACACATGTGCTCTGCACTCCAGTCACGCTGGGCCACTTCGCTTTGCCTGAATAGACTCACTTCGTGCCTTTGCACACCCTACCCCCTGTCTCTAGAGTACCTTTCACTGCTCCTTCCTGCAAACTCAAGGCCCATCGCAAAGGCCCATCTCACTCACAGAGAATTGCTTTTCCTCTCAGCCATCTGTGCGTGGTTCCTGTGCAGGTGAAAATGGGAGTTATCTCTGCTGTGCGTCTGCAGCTCTGCATTCCCTTGGCAAACAAACAGAGCGATAAAAATCACAAAAGTACAACTAACTACAGTTCTGCACCTACACTGTTAGCCATGTTTACCATGCTTCTGAGGGGGCAGGACAGTTTACGCTTAAATCCCCTTCTCCCACACAACTGAATGAGAAAACAAAGTCAGCATCTTTTAAACCAGTGGCCACATAGTCAAAACTGTACACCATTGTCCATTCATTTAAAAAGCAGTCACTACTCTTGAGAGTCCCTTGGACTGCAAGGAGATCCAACCAGTCCATTCTGAAGGAGATCAGCCATGGGATTTCTTTGAAAGGAATGATGCTAAAGCTGAAACTCCAGTACTTTGGCCACCTCATGCGAAGAGTCGACTCATTGGAAAAGACTCTAATGCTGGGAGGGATTGGGGGCAGGAGGAGAAGGGGATGACATAGGATGAGATGGCTGGATGGCATCATGGACTCGAAGGACATGAGTCTGAGTGAACTCCAGGAGTTGGTGATGGACAGGGAGGTCTGGCTTGCTGCGATTCATGGGGTCACAAAGAGTCGGACACGACTGAGCGACTGAACTGAACTGAGGATGGTATAAAAGGGATGTGCTGTGCTGTGCTGAGTCTCTTCAGTTGCATCCGACTCTTTGCAACTCTATGGACCACAGCCCACCAGACTCCTCTGGCCATGGGGTTCTCCAGGCAAGAATATTGGAGTGGGTTGCCGAGTCCTCCCCTAGGTGATCTTCCCAACCTGGGTATTGAACTCGTATCTCTTATGTCTCCTGCATTGTCAGGAGGGTTCTTTACCACTAGTGCCCCCCAGGGAAGCCCATAAAAGTGATTACTGGTTTATTTTTTAACTGATGACAACCACTTCTGGTGTCACTGAGGCCTGGCCTTCATCTCCGCCTCTTCCCAAATCTGTCCCAGCTCGAAAGGGGTTGTATATGTCGTAGGCACTGAGGTTCTCCAGTTTACAGTGTGCACCTTTCCTTCTGAGGCCAGATGTCATGCGAGGTCTGACTGCCCCCAGGCAAGGCTCTTTTGCTATCGAAGTCCCTGCCTTGTTGAAGAGTTGAACCTGCTTTTCCATCTCCTTCTCCACCATGTCCTGCCTGGTGTGCACAAGGACCAGTTTCCCTAACGGACATCTCTGTAGACACCCCCTCCATTAGCTTTCCTCAGCTGACTTCTTCACATGCTCTTTCTTGTTGGGACCCAGGTGGAGATACTTGAGAATAATAACAAAGGTGATGATAAATTATAGCAAAGGGATGTGAACTGCCTTGAGACTCCAGTTTTCATTTCCTAGTGCCGCCTGATGGAGCACCACAAGCCTACCAAAGTTTAGCACAAAACCCATTCATAATGGAAACATCAGAAGCCCACACGGCACAAGACTGAGATCAAGGTGCTGCCTGGGCTGGCTCGGCTCCCCATTCAGGAACTGTTGACAGTACACTTCAGTCTTCATGGTTGTATGACTGAGGTCTCCACTCTTTTGCGGGTTGTTGACTTGGGGCTGCTCCCGGCTCCAGAAGCAGTGAATACTCCTTGCCACTCAATCCTGTCTGTCTTCACAGCCAGCAATGAAGAGTTCCTCTTGCCTCAGATCCCTCTAACTTGGAAGAGCCACATTTGTCTTAACAGCTCACCTGATCAAGTCACCTGCACCGTATAACAAACCTCATCACTTGTGGAATGTCCCCCCACATCCACAGGTCCCTTCTAAGAGGAGGGGATTCTGCCAGGGTGTGTGGCTTACCAGTGGGTCACGTTAGGATTCTGCCCATCACACCCTTGATGAGTCCTGGCTGATGAGTCCTCAGTTGCTCAGTTTTCCTGTGCCAGTGACGCTTGTCGTTTGGATTCACAGTCATTTCTTTGGAAAGCTACAGGTGAACTCAGCTGCCTTCTGGATATCTGTCTTAGCGGTTGTGTGCTCCAGATTCCTATCTAGAGACCTGCTGCCCTCACAGGAGTATTTGTGGGGTGGTTTTTATCCTCATCAGTACTAAGGGAGGTCCGGGCATCTGGTCGACTTCAGCCAAAGATGTTGGATACTCTCGTTTGAAGCAGGGGAGAGTTCTACATGACTGTGAGATGGTTAGATAGCATCTCATAGCACTGATTCAATGGACATGAATTTGAGCAAACTCTGGGAGATAGCGAAGGAGAAACTGCAGTCCGTGAGGTTGCAAAGAGTCAGACGCAACTTAGAGACTGGACAAGAAGAATGGTTTCTCAAGAGAGAACACTATCAAAGAGATGAGGCTTCTGCTTAGTGAATTATGACATTCCAGCTGTTCCTAAGAAAATGTCTCCAGGCTATATTTTGGGCAAAAACTGTTGCCTCTTTTTGCATGAGGTGGTTATTTTTCATATAACATTTTAGATAAATGGAAACTCTGAGGGGAAAAACAGCCCCTAAATGACACAAGTGGCAGAGGGTTGGGACCCAGGCTCTGAAACAGAAAATGAGTCTGGAAGGGTTTCTCCATGGTTGACTGAGGAAAATAAAGCCCATCAGGTCACTGTCAGTACTGAGTCTTCCAAGGTGAACGTGGTGTCTGAATAGGCTGGCCCTGTCCCCAGTCAAAGTAGCTCTGACTGTGCTATTTTGGGGGTGCTGTGCTGTGCTAAGTCACTCAGTCATGTCCAAGTCTTTGCAACCCCACGGGCTGCAGCCTGCCAGGCTCCTCAGTCCATGGGGATTCTCCAGGCAAGAATATTGGAGTGGGATTCCTTGCCCTCTTCCAGGGGATCTTCCTGAAACAGGGATTGAACCCAGGTCTCCCACACTGCAGGCAGATGCTTTACTGTCTGAGCCACCAGGACGCTCATTTGGGGAGGGGGGTGGTGCGGATCCAGTGCATTGACGAGTCCTACAGATTTTCCTTTCTCAGTCTCTCTTGAATCTGTCTCCTTTAAAACTGTTGCTTCACAGCTCAGTTCCCAACAAATATTTCTTGATCTCACACTGTGTGCTGGGCACCAGCCTGATCACTTCGCGTTTAAGACTTGCCTTTATGGCTTGTTTAGTTTCTCTCTCCAAGGCTAAGCCTATTATAATTAATTCTTCATTCTGACAACCTCAGATAATAGCAGGTAATTGATCAAAACTCTTCAGTATTCCTCCTGTGCCTGTTTTGGTACCAGTCCTAGCAGGCGATTTCCACCCCTCTCCAGTCTGATTCCAAACCACCCTTCATGACCGGTCCCTGACCCCCAACCCACTGCTGCTCCAGAAAAATCAGCTTCCCTGGGCTTGCTTTCCTTTCTACTCTGCTCAATTTACATATTCCCCTAAAATGCTTCCCTCACTCTGCCCATTGAAGAGGAACTCATCCTAGAAATGCCTATGGTTTTAGCAGTAGTCATGGGATGTGAGAGATGGACCATAAAGAATGCTGAGCCCTGAAGAACCAATGCTTTGGAACTGTGGTGCTGGAGAAGACTCTTGAGAGTCCCTTGGACTGCAGGGAGATCCAACCAGTCCACCCTAAAGGAAATCAGTCCTGGATACTCGTTGGAAGGACTGATCAGTTCAGTTCAGTCTCTCAGTCGTGTCTGACTCTTTGAGACCCCATGAATCGCAGCACGCCAGGCCTCCCTGTTCATCACCATCTCTTGGAGTTCACTCAGACTCACGTCCATCGAGTCCATGATGCCATCCAGCCATCTCTTCCTCTGTCGTCCCCTTCTCCTCCTGCCCCCAATCCCTCCCAGCATCACAGTCTTTTCCAATGAGTCAACTTTTCACATCAGGTAGCCAAAGTAGTGGAGTTTCAGCTTTAGCATCATTCCTTCC
>SJYF01000373.1:4156054-4174556 GCA_006410515.1 Procapra przewalskii | reverse complement strand
GCATAGAATATAATCAATCTGATTTCAGTGTTGACCATCTGGTGATGTCCATGTGTAGAGTCTTCTCTTGTGTTGTTGGAAGCGGGTGTTTGCTATGACCAGTGCATTTTCTCGGCAAAACTCTATTAGTCTTTGCCCTGCTTCATTCCGCATTCCAAGGCCAAATGTGCCTGTTACTCCAGGTATTTCTTGACTTCCTACTTTAACATTCCAGTCCCCTATAATTACAAGGACATCTTTTTTGGGTGTTAGTTCTAAAAGGTCTTGTAGGTCTTCATAAAACCGTTCAACTTCAGCTTCTTCAGCATTACTGATTGGGGCATAGACTTGGATAACTGTGATATTGAATGGTTTGCCTTGGAGATGAACAGAGATCATTCTGTCGTTTTTGAGATTGTATCCAAATACTGCATTTCGGACTCTTTTGTTGACCATGATGGCTACTCCATTTCTTCTGAGGGATTCCTGCCCACAGTAGTAGATATAATGGTCATCTGAGTTAAATGCACCCATTCCAGTCCATTTTAGTTCGCTGATTCCAATGTCGATGTTCACCCTTGCCATCTCTTGTTTGACCACTTCCAATTTGCCTTGATTCCTGGACCCGACATTCCAGGTTCCTATGCAATATTGCTCTTTTCAGAATCGCATCTTGCTTCTATCACCAGTCACATCCACAACTGGGTATTGTTTTTGCTTTGGCTCCATCCCTTCATTTTTTCTGGAGTTATTTCTCCATTGATCTCCAGCAGCATATTCGGCACCTACTGACCTGGGGAGTTCCTCTTTTGGTATCCTATCATTTTGCCTTTTCATACTGTTCATGGGGTTCTCAAGGCAAGAATACTGAAGTGGCTTGCCATTCCTTTCTCCAGTGGACCATGTTCTGTCCTTACCACTGAACATTAAGGACTAGTGCTGAAGCTGAAACTCGACACTTTGGCCACTTGATGTGAAGAGCTGACTCATTGTAAAAGACCCTTATGCTGGGAAAGATTGAAGGCAGGAGAAGGGGATGACAGAGGATGAGATGATTGGATGGCATCAGTGACTCAAAGGACATGAATTTGAGCAACCTCCAGGAGATGGTGAAGGACAGGGAAGCTTGGCATACTGCAGTCGATGGATTTGCAAAGAATCAGACATGACTTAGCAACTGAAGAGCAGCAATATGTTTTTATAGTTTTTCCTAAAAAGGTATAATTTGTCCCCTATTTAGGTGGGGAGGGCCTTACTTTTCCTGCTCTATGTTTCCATGTGGACTGATTTCCTTCCTATGCATTTGCATCAAATGTGAAGGAGATTAAGATAAAACCAGAAAGTCTCTTCTTACACTGACTAAAACTTATCTGTATGATTCCAAGGGAGGTCAAAACTACTCCCTAATTGTTTAAACACAGAGCTGACAAGATGCATAAACGCAGTTCCAGGCATTCATTATCTTTGCCGGCTCTCAGGGAACTTCTGTCAACTCCCTGTTGCCGCCATCTGAGTGAGTGACATTTACAACCTTTAAACACAGCAATGAGAGAGGAGCCCTGCCTGCCTCCCAGGGTGCTGTGAAGCGTGATGGAAATGCCAATCAGAGTATTACTACTTCCACCCTCTGAACTTTTTTATTCTAGCTTAACCTTCTACTTCCACTATACGTATTCTCTACAGTGAACTTCAGATTGGCCACTGCTTCTGTAGCTTCCATTGTTGTGCTTTGACACGCTCGGTCGTGTCCTACTCTCTGCAGCCCCGTGGACTGTAGCCCGCCAGGCTCCTCTGTTTGTGGGGTTTCCCAGGCTGGAATACTGGAGTGGGTTGCTATTTCTTACTCCAAGGGACCTTCCCGATCCAGGTATCCAACTTGGGTCTCTGGCATTGGCAGGTGGTTTTTTTACCGCTGCGACAGCTGGGAGGGAATTGGTGAGTGCACAAGTATCTGAAATAGCTTTGGGCTGCAGAGGCTCTTTGAAGACATAGAGTTTCATTTATTAGTTAGAGATAAAGCTTACATTCTAGCCTTTTGGATGAAACTGGCCACTATTTTTTGTGTGTGCTTTGAAGTGGTAAGACACTCCTGGTGGCCCAGTGGTACAGAATCTGCCTGCGATGCAGGAGCCAAGGGTTCGTTCCTTGGGTCAGGAAGATTCCCTGAAGAAGGAAAGGGAAACCCACTCTAGTATTCTTTCCTGGAGAATCCCATGGACAGAGAAACCTGGGGGATTATAGTCCATGGGGTGCAAAGATTCAGACATGACTTAGTGACTAAACAGCAACAAAATAATGACCCTCATAAACATATAAAATTAACACATATCAAGAATTTTATTCAGCACCATAATTAATCAGGAATTCAGTATGATGTTATAACTGGTTCAAAGGAAGATTAAAATAAACATGCACATTCACCCATGTATAGACCATCAAGAAAAAAGGAATATAGAAATGAATTTAAACATAAATACAAAATTAGTCAATATCCACAATGCAATAATCTCGTGCATCTCCAGCAGAAGAATGTGCTTTACATGGACAAGAGCCATTTTCATTATTGTTGGCCATCTACCACATACACGGTTGCTTAATAGCTCCAAGACAATGAAAGATGCCCTAGACAGTAATTAAATTTGCTTATTTCAATGTCTTCTATACTTTTTTTCTGACATATTTTGAATGCTGCCTTTGGACTCTGCTTTAATATCCTATATAATTTTGTCTATAGAATTAAAATTCTTGTATTTTTCTATATCAAGTCTTAAGTAGTTAAGTGATCTTAGCAATTGGAATAACTGTATTTTACACAATATGCTTTTTCACCTGGCAGCATATGGGATCTTAGTTCCCTGGCCAGGGTTGAATCTATGCCCCAAGCAGAGGGTGCTCAAGGTCTTAACCACTGAGCCACCAGGGAAGTCCACAAATATTTTTGTTGGCTAACATCGTTGCTTGTATTTATTTCACTTGTGGTTGTTTTTCAGTCACTGAGTCGTGTCTGACTCTTGCCACCTCATGGACTGCAGCACGCCAGGCTTCCGTGTTCTTCACCATCTTCCAGAGTCTGCTCAAATTCACGTCCATTGAACTGGTGATGTTATCTAACCATCTCATCTTCTGCCGCCCCCTTCTCCTTTTGTTTTCAATCATTCCCAGTATTATGGTCTTTTCCAGTGAGTTGGCTCTTCACATCAGGTGGCCAAAGTATTAGAGCTTCAGCATCAGTTTTCAATTGGGTGTATTTGAAATTAGTACAAAATACATCCAGCCTAGGATAACAAAGCAGTTTTGGATTTCCTGCTCCAACCTACACAGAACATAAAGTCACTGATGGAAGCTAGTAGGGAAAGCCCCGTGGAGGTCACGAGATTTGTACCTCTCTTTCTGAATGGCCACATGCCCTTGAGCAACTCTTTTGAGTTATCATGGATTTTGGCCTGTTCATTGGTATAAGAAACGTGTTTTCAAACTTGGGTTCTTCAGCACCAGGCTCAGTGGTCCTCCACTGTTTCCGCAGTGGGTCTTGGACACGAGCCTAGTCCTCAACAAATGTGGGCACCTCTGGTCTAGGATCACTAGAGATGCCCTCAAGAGCGGTGCTCCCATCAGCTGAGTGCTTTCTTCTCCCGTCAATTTCTCGCCTTTGCTAGATGTGTGTGGTGTGTTAGCTGCTCAGTTGTGTCTGACTCTTTCCAACCGTGTGGACTGTAGCCGCCAGGCTCCTCTGTCGGTGGGATTCTCCAGGCAAGAAGACTGGAGTGGGTTGCCATTTCCTCCTCCAGGGGATCTTCCCCATCAGGGATCGACCCTGGATGTCCTGCATTGGCAGGTAGATTCTTTACTGTCTGAGCCACCAGGGAGGCCCCCTTACCTTGATACTCCTCCTCAAAAGGACTGAGAGAAAAATAATTACCAGTGGACACTGTTTCTTCCATTGAAGTGAAGAACATGCAATGCCACTAACTTGGAAATAGGAAACATAAAGAGCCCATCCCCAACTACAATTCACACCTTCCAGATCACCGATTCCATCAGCTCTCTAATGGCAGAACCAAAGTCTTCTGAACGCAAACTCTTTCCCACGCTTTCTGAACACAACACTTCACACCCTTTGTCTATTTCAAGACCCCGGGATTCATTTGTTCCATTTTATAGAACAGGGGACTGAGTTTCTGAGATTAAAGATACTTGCTCCGAGTCCAGACTGCTGGCTGGACTCAGAATTTAGGGTTGTGACTAGGAGATTCAGACATCTCCTGCCCAGCGCAAACGTTGATGCTTACGGGCGAAGCCTGCTGTGCACTGTTTTCATAAGCCTGTTGACTTAAGGAAAAATGAGAATCCCAGGCCGAGTGAAGCCCACACCTCTGGGCTGCCTTCCTCCCCCCCTCCTCCCACCACTTTCCTGTCCATGAACTGCTCTCCAGTCGGACAGGTGAGAGCGAAGAGAAGAAAGCGCTTAAGAGCTCACGGCATCATGAGCAAATACACCACGACTGAGAGCTATACTGCCAAACAACTTAATTGTTTAAAATATCCCAAATGCTTAAAAAAATTACCACCTCTCCTAATTAAGGGCTTCCCTGGTGGCTCAGATGGTAAGGACCTCTCCTGCAGTGTAGGAGACCTGGGTTCAATCCCTGGGTCAGAAAGATCCCCTGGAGAAGAGAATGGCTACCCACAGCAGTCATCTTGCCTGGAGAATTCCATGGACAGAGGAGCCTGGAGGGCTAACAGTCCATGGGGTCACAAACAGTCAGACATGACTGAGTGACTAACACTTTCAGATCCTCATTAACATTGTGATATAGAGAGTTGACTGATGGTCATATCTATGATATGTTGCATGTCTTACAGCACATTATCCAGATTACCAGCTTCTCTAAGCTTTCTAAGCATCATGTTGTTGCTGAGAAAGTACACAGTGATCATTCCCTGCTGACCCCAAGCTTGACCACCGACCTCAAGCTTGACCACTGACCCCTAGCTTGACCACCGACCCCTAGCTTGGTCATCGACGTGGCAATCATGCAAAGCAATAAAAAACATTTTCACGTTCAGAACTGGAAAAAGGACTGGGGCAGAATACTAAACACGTTTTTAATAAACTTTGAGCAGCAGGCTGTCTGCTTCTAGAAAAATGTAAAAATCTCTTTGTCAAAGGAAGAGAACATCATTGCAAAGGCATTGACTTGCTTATAAAGGCATGTGTTGTGTTGGCAGATTTTTTTTTTCCTCCGTGATGACGTTATCCTGATTGGACATATACCAAAAGTCACTTTTGTCTTCTTGGAATCATGAAACTAAATTAAAAAAAATCATCTTAGGTTGTTGGCCTTTTAAAAATAAAGCTGAAGTTCAGAAGGACTGTTTGCTCAGCTTCACACCTTGCTTGTAGTTTGCCCCATTGCAGACCTCGACTGGTCTCTCTTTTTGCTGTGTGACCTTGGGCAAGTTGCTTAACATCTCTGTGCCTAGATTCTCATCTGAAAATGGCAATAACAGTAGTTCTGTCTCATTTGATTGCTATGAAAATTTAACGTTAGCACACAACAAAGCTCAATAGATGCTTTTGGTGACAAATGTCGTTTCTTATTTAAGGCAGGTGAAGAGAACAATCTTAGAGAGTGCTTAAAAGAGAGTGCTGGGAAGTGGTATTGAAGTTTACAGAGCAAACACAGCCATGTTGCTGCTTCGTAGCATCGTGTGCAGCTGGGAAACCAGGCTAACACAAAATCAGAATCACACCCACAGGCTTACTGGGTTACAGGTAGCTACCTGTTGCCACTGGTTCTTCACTGCAGATTTCCTGGGAAGCCGATAGAATTCCTTTGTTCAAGGAATGCAGGAGCATTAACAACTCTGTGTGGATTGACCATACTTGTTTTCTCCAGTTGTTTGGAGATTAGGACATTCATACCAACGGCTATCAGGGTGAAACCCAGGAACCCTTAGATGCTGATAAATGCAAGCATGAGGTGTAGGTCCCAGATGAAGCCGCAGTGAGCACAGGCTGACAAGGATCTGGGTCACCTTTTTCTTAGAGTAATTCTCAGCCACTGCTGAGCAAGGACCTCAGTGCATCCTGAGTAGCTAAATTAATGAAGCAGATATCAGGTTATAAATTATCTCTATAATTTGGTGGTTTCATCAAGTGTGATTTCTTATTGATTGCTAATCATTCATGATTCTAAAAATGTTGACAAAAAATTAATTTACAAACAATGCACTGATCATAAAATTTATTTAAAAGTGGCTTTTCAATTATAAATACCAGTGAATTGTTTGCATTTTCCTTGTAGAAAACGTCTAAATTTTCATCAACATTATTTTTTCCTCATTATTTATATTCATTGAAAAACAACTAGCTCTTATTGTATTTTTGTCCTTTGCTGGTGATGGAAATAAACAGTGCTACTTTGGGTCCTTGGGTAGGCAGACACTAAGGTAAGATCAGACATCTGAGAGGTTATGAGGGAAATTTCTGTGAAGGAAGAAAAAGGGAGCGTGAGCAGGCCAGACAGCTGCAAGGCAGGTCTGATTCTGTGAACAAGAAGCGGGAGGGACCAGCTGAGTGGGAAAGCTTGGGCTTCATACCCCAGTGCAGGTTTTTACATGATGGCTGGTGGTGGGTAATCAGATAAAGGATGGGCAATCTTTTCCTGACCTGGAGCTCCTTGCCTTGCCTCCAACCTTCTTCAGGTATGGAGGGGGCTTCTCCCACTCAGGAAAGAAGTGGACATCAGGTTTCTGTGGACACTTTCTGGATTTCCAATCTCTGGCTTCCACCTCTGGGCTGTTAGCCATTCTGCAGGAAAGCCCTGGGATCAACAATAATCAGAGAAAAGTGAGCTACAGCTGAAACTCACCCATGTATATTTCTTCAGGGATGCTTTACTCATATTTCACTTCATTCCTTTTCAATGTTTTTAGTATGAAAATATTTGAAACAGATTGAAAAATACAGAGTACAATATGGGAGACCACCAGGAACTATGACACAGCTACATCAAATCTCAATGCCTCATCCCTTTAAAGGCATGAAATATTCCAGCTGAGTTTTATTAACTTTCCTCCCTCTCCACTCCTTTATCACTGCTGGGCATGCTTTTATAGATTGATGTGTGTTTCCATCAACAATAGATGTTCTTATTTGTATGATATTAAGAGCTATCATTTTGCTTATACCTACTTTGTGATCGCCAAGAGCTGGGGTTCCATCCCTGGGTCAGAAGATCCCCTGGAGAAGGGAAGAGCAGCCCACTCCAGTGTTCTTGCCTGGAGAATTCCATGGTCGGGGGAACCTGGTGGGCTACAGTCTATGGGGTCGCAAAGAGTCAAACAGGACTGAGCAACTCACACGTCCACCTTTTTCATATTTTCCCCCAATCACATTCCTCTCTGCAAGGTTTCTCTCAAGTAATCTTGAAATGACAATAAAGGAGATTACAGATCAGGAACTATTACATTTAGTCATCATCAAATACTGTCAGTTTCTGGGTAAAAAATAATTGGCATTCTTCCTGTGATTCATACACTACCCAGAAATCTCTGGCTTCCTAGAATGTCAACAAAAACTCTCCATATCTAGGCAATAATTCCTCACAGTACTTTCTTTTTGGCTGGAGAGCACCATGAATAAGTCCAGAATAATTTGGCCACCTGATGTGAAGAGCTGACTCATTGGAAAGGAACCTGATGCTGGGAAAGATTGAAGGCCCAAAGGAAAAGGGATGACAGAGGACGAGATGGTTGGATGGCATCACTGACTCAATGGACATGAGTTTGAGCAAGCTCCAGGAGAGGGTGAAGGACAGGGAGGCCTGGTGTGCTGTAGTCCACGGGTTCATAAGGAGTCGGACACAACTTGGCAACCGAACAACAAAAGTATATATCTTGCGAATCTGAGCAAAGCTTTCTAAGGGGGCTCCCTCCTCTGAATTTCCTGTGATGGGAAGAGGAGTGTGTGATGCCACTTACATGTGTGGTACAGATGTTAAGCACAGAATCTGTGCTGGGTGCTGTGTTCTAACCCTGGGAAGACTCATTTCAGCAGATGAGACATTCTTTTGGTCCAGTGAGGGCAAAGAACAGCAAACCAGCAGTGCCCAAGCTCTCCTGCCTGGAGAGCTGCCCTGGGACACACTGGAGGTGAGGAGGGCTGGGGTTTGCAGGCAGCAGACCTTCCAACTCAGAGGAGCTTCAACCAAAAAGACGGGTTTATTATGACAATATTGGGGGAGATTCTGAACTGAATTGTATCTCTTCAAAGTTCATATACTGAAGTCCTAACCCCAGTACTACATCATGTGACTGTGCTTTGGGGTAGGTATTTAACAGAGGTGATGCAATTAAGATAAGGTCATTACAGTGGGTTCTGATCCAGTATGACTGGTGCTGTGTTGAAGAGGACATTAGAATTCAGAAAGGTACACAGGGAGATATGGGGAGAAGACTTGCCAGCACCTTGCTCTTACACCTCGGAAAGCTGAGAAAATAAATTAACTTCTGTTGTTTAAGCACCAGTTCCACAAGTGCTTTGTTATGGCAGTTTTAGCAAACAAACACAGGATGTATCATAGAGATGTGAAGACAAGAATGTACTGGCCTCAGGAAAGACTTTTGGGTAGGAGTAGGTATGGGAGGAAGGGGTCCCCTAGGCGCCCCTCCCCTCTCCCAGGTTTCTCCGCCCATCCTGTTCCTCCTCCTCTCTGTGCGAACAGGGAAAACGTGTGCATGGAGAGCCCCATGTACAGTCAGCAAAAGCAAGACCTGGAGCTGACCGTGGCTCAGATCATCAGCTCCATGTTGCAAAACCCAAGCTTAAATTGAAGAAAGTAGGGAAAACCACCAGACCATTCAGGTATGACCTAAATCAAATCCCTTATGATTAATACTGTGAAGATGACAAATAGATTCAAGCGATTAGATCTGGTAGACAGAGTACCTGAAGATCTGTGGACAGAGGTTCGTGACATGGTACAGGAGGCAGAGATCAAGACCGTGTCCAAGAAAAAGAAATGCAAGAAGGCAACATGATTGTCTGAGAAGGCTTTACAAATAGCTGAGAAAAGAAGAAAAGAAGAGACATGAAAGGCAAGGAAGAAAGGGAAAGATATTCCTAACTGAATGCAGAGTTCCAGAGAACAGCAAGGAGAGACAAGAAAGCCTTCTTCAGTGAACACCGTTAGAAGGCGGAGTTTTAACCACCAGAGAGAACACGTGGAAACGTGTTCATGGAGAGCCCCATGTGTTAGAGAGAACACTGGTATCCTTATCTGATTTAAGCTTCAGAATCTCTGAGGCTCCGCTTGGGTTGGAGGCTTGCCTGGGACAAAGCTGCCATCGTGGGTGCTGAGGAAGGCGTGTGCTGGAGTGACTTGGTGGGGCCATTCTAGAAGCCAGAGAAAGTTCAGCATGTGAGGGAGGCAGTGAGGAGGTGCAACAGGATCTCCCAGGAGGGTGGGGTGAGTTCGAGAGAGAGGGGAGCTGGACATTGAGCCGAAGGGCTGGGGGACAAGATGGCCCGTGTGAGGGGAACCTGAGACGCACCTGGGGCAGAGTCAGGACAACTTCTCCGGGGACAATGGAAGGGCTCTGAGCCGAAGGATGACAGCTTCCAGATCACAGCCCAGGTTGCTCCTTGGACAAACAGTTTCTGAATTGAGCAAGCTGCTGGTTTAAACCAGACTTACAGCCGTGCACAAGACCTGCTAGATCAAGACTTCCTGGGGTTGAATCCAGGGATCTTTGACAAGCTCTCTGAGCTATTCAGAGGCACCCTGGGGATTGAGAATCAATCTCAATTGGGAGTGTGTGGGGAAGCAATTGGAATCTGCTGACAAAGACGTTCCCCGCCCTGACTCCCCATCACTCTTTGCTGCTCTTGACCTTTCTCTAAGCAGAACAATGTCTTGGGTATTTTACAAGGCAGCTTTCTATTTGTATCATATTCTGTAGCTATAGAGAGAGTGTGTGTGATGCGTGTGTGTGCATATGTAAGACTCTTTCCTACGAAACCCTTGAGCACTGGCTACATGAAACTGACACGGTTCCACTGGGGATCAAAAAGAAACAAAACAGAACAGCTCAAATGAAATGATGAGATGAGCAGCTGCATTTGAATTTCAGCAAGGCCAACCTCTAGCCCTCTAAAGTTAAAATCAGGCACGCAAAGCGTATTTCAGAGCCTTTCTGCTTATCTGTGAGAGAGTAAGACAGACAGCTTTCTTGTGGGGAGGGGAGCTTTCAGGTGGGGCGAGGACTTTACTCGACTTTTCTGGGGTTGCAGCCCTCACTGTTTAGATGAGAATGCTTGCATGAGGGCTGTTTGGAATACAGAGCAAGTCATTCTTGGTGCACAGTGAATGACATGTTGCTTGGCGATAGATTACCCCATCAGTGCCATCCCCCATGGATGTGAGGCACGGGCATCCATAATGGACCTTCTAGCCAGGGGCAGTTTATAAGGGGAGGTGATCAAGACTCACACAGTGATATAAAGGGGGTCTTGATGGTGACATCTGGGAGGACGTGAGGAGCTTGAAAAGGCGGGTGAGAAAGTGTGAAGAAGAAGCTATTGTCATTCTTTGGAGCACTTCTAATTCATCTTTAGGGGATCGTGCCATCTTTCACTGAATCGTAAAACTCCTTCAATTCACTCGTGGCTTGTCTGAGGCTGTGTGTTGAGCTCAAGTCAGCTCCGTGCATTCCTTGGGCTGTTTCCACTCCTTGTTCCTCCAAGATTGCAAATTGTTTAGTGAATAGAGCTGCAGCGACTCTGCTTGGTGGCTGAGGGTTCCCTCAGATGTCTTTGCAGTATTTGATAATGCAAAATAAATAATAATAATAATCATGCAAAATAAAATGTCTTGAGGACTCTGAAGCTTTGAAATAATATTAGTAATAATTATTATTACTATTGTTTTCATGTTTAAATGAAATTTTATTTTAATTTACCCTTCTACACAAGTTTACAGAGGATTTTCTCAGATGCAGTTGATATCAGAACCCAAAGCTCCTTTCCATAGAGAGAAGGCTTGAAAGTGAAAAGAAAGTGAAAGTGAAAGTCACTCAGTTGTGTCCAACTCTTTGCAACTCCATGAACCATACAGTCCATGGAATTCTCCAAGCCAGAATACTGGAATGGGTAGCCTTTCCTTCTCCAGTGTATCTTCCCAACCCAGGTATCGAACCCAGGTCTCCTGCATGGCAGGCAGACACTTTACCAGCTGAGCCACAAGGGAAGGCTTACTTGCACCCAAACATCTACTCTGCCACCCCAGCCTGGTCCTCCAGGGCTTACAGAGTGCTTCATTTCAGACTTCTGATTCTTCCTGAAAATATGTGGGCAGGGCAGTGCCATTCACTCAAAAACTGGTCATCAAGTCAGGCACGGCTCAGGGTTCTTGGATATGTGTATGCATGCTAAATCACTTCAGCCATGTCTTGGCTTCACCCTGGCCAACAGCTCACACTCTGTTGAGTTGATGGTCCATCAGATTATCACAATAAAATATGGAGATTTATTATTAAAAAAAACCCTAGAAATAAAACTACCCTAAGACCCAACAATTCCACTACTGGGCATGTACCCTGAGAAAAACATAGTCAGAAAAGACACACGCACCCCAGCGTCCACTGCAACTCCACTTACAACAGCTAGGCCACGGAAGCAACCTAGATGTCCATCAACAAATGAGTGGACAAAGAAGCTATGGGACATATTTGCAATGACTATTGCTCAGCCATAGAAAGGAATGTGTTTGAGTGAGTTTTAATGAGGTGGATGAGCCTAGAGGATATTATACAGAGTGAAGCAAGTCAGAAAGAGAAAAGAAAATATTGCATATTAGATGGCAGTGATGAACCTGTTTTCAGGGCAGCAGTCGAGATCCAGACATAGAGAGCAGACTTGTGGACACAGTGGGAGAAGGAGAGGGTGGGGCGAATAGAGAGTAGCATTAAAACATATACATAACCGCATAGAAAATTAGAGAGCCAGCGGGAATTTGCTCTATGATGCAGGAGCCCAAAACCAGGGCTCTGTGATGATCTAGAGGGGTGGGATGGACTGGGAGTTCAAAAGGGAAGTTCAGGAGGGAGGGGACATATGTATACTTATGGCTGATTCACATTGATCTATGGTAGAAAACATTGATCTATGGTAGAAATGAGCACGATATTGTAAAGCAATTGTCCTCCCATTAAAAATAAATAAACAAAAGAGAAACAAATGAAAAAAGTATATATATTAGCTACATCCCTTGAAGAGATGGAGACACTGCATTGAGAATATGTATCCCAGAACTGGGCTTCCTGGGAAGAGGGGAAGGGCCACATGTTTGGAAATAGAGCAGCTTGGGAAGCCACAGTGGACTCAGGACGACCAGCTGGGTGAAAGGTAAGGTTTTCACTGACGAGTGAGGGTGTGTGGCCATAGTGAGGATTGCAGTGGCTGGTTTAATGGGATATTGAGGAGGTGAGTTGCCCAGATGCCCCTGGGGGAGGACAGGCAGATGCCAAGGATCATGCCTAAGCTGTGGCTTGTGCAGCTGGTACCGTTCATTGAGGAGCAGACCAGAAGAGGGACCAGATTTGTGGTGGGAAGGATGTGGGTGGTGATGATGAATTCAGCATCCGATATGTTCCGCATAGGACGGTGCTGAGCCAGCAGTGTGAAGAGAGTAAGCGAACACTCAGGTGTGAGGGTCTGGAGCTCTGTGGGGAGGTCTGCACATGAAGGTTAACAGTTGGGGGGTCTTTGAAGGATGCCACTGGCAAGTACACAGTTGCCTACAGAGTCCACATTATCATGCAGTCACTACGTCATGATAACATGATGTTTCACTGGACCCAGAATTTCTGTGAGCAGGGGTCTAGGGAGGAAAGTGACATGGTCTGATTTGTGCTTCTTGAAGACTCTTCCAACTGCCATGAGGGGAGTCAGTTGGAGGGATTCTAGTCAGAGCAGAGAGAAGGATAGGATGCTATTTTGATAATCCAGGTGAGGGAAATTGTTGGTTGGGACTCTTGGCAAGAGTAGTGATTTTGAGAAGAGAATGGCTTTGAGCTATGTTCTGTAGGTGGAGTCGACTGGATTTGCCACAGGGTTGAATGTGGGATGTGAGAAAGAGAAATCAAGAATAATTCTTAGATGTTTTGTCTGAGCAACTGGAGCTCAGATGCAGCAATGCACAAAGGTGGGGGGAGGCTGGAGGAGGAGCAGGTTTGAAGAGGGGTGTATCATGTTTGAGATGCCCGTCTATACATCATGGAGATGTCGAGAAGAGGGCTGGCTGCTGGAGTCTGTTGGCTGCTGAGGATGAAGGACTGAGGTTTGAGGCTGTTGAGAACAAAGAGGGACACTGAGGTAGGAAGAGGCTGCCCAAGTTAGGGACCGTAAGCTGGAGCCGCCTTTGTCTACTCTAGGTGTTGACTTGGGCCTGGGTGGAACTGGGTGCAGGGGACAGGCCCTCCGGAAGCTGAGGAGTCTGCAGCTTCGAGTCTCTGGGCAGGGTGGTCTCTGGCCCCTCTGGGTGAAGCGCCCTCTCTCTGTCTCTGGGTCTGCCACAGGGATGTCCAGCAGTGCAAGGCCACTGAGGTGGGGAGATTTAGTCACCAGCTCTTCCCTGGCCTGGGTGTCCAAGGCCTCGGGCAGCGTCTGGGCTGAGGGCTGTCATACACATCCAGATGAGATGGCCTGTTTCTGCCAGTTTCCGGTCCTGACCTAAACCCTATTTCCATTTCATCTGACAATTTCTTACCATTTGGGGGAGAATAAATTCAGGCATTTCACACTTTCTCTCCCCCTCTTTTTCTTCTCCTTCTGTAGAATCATTACCTTTTTTCTCTGGCCACAGATTTCACCTATAAAATCTCGGGAATAAAGTCTTATGGTCTATACCTCACCATGAGGCTGGGTGACAGTCATCAAATTAAATCAGGCTTGATTTTCTGCTGTATGTTTTGGAGACTTTGTTCCTGTGATCTGTCTCTTATCAATTTAAGACCAATGATGCTGTGTTTAATTTGCACATTTCCTGCATCAGCATTGCTTTGTTGATTGAATACCCCATGACCTAATAGTTCTCCTGAGAAGAGTTTCCCTAAAGGTCATTAATGTGATGCTATCAAAGATACTTTAGAAATCAGATTTGTTTCCATTGCTATAAACCTTCATTTTGATCCTCAAAAGCGCTTTCTGGAAATCTTTAATAGTCTCTTTCAAATTCAATTTGATAAGATTTGACATATTTTTCAAAGGGCTTCAGCATAACAGGGCCAAAACTTTGTTGGCCACAGCTGGCATTAAAATACCTGGGTGCCTCAACAGAGTTCTTTCTTATATTATGTTCATTTACTTTCTGGATTAATTTAATGGTAGAAGAAACTGACTGCTGATTTCTTCTGGGGAAACACACAAGGAGTCCAGATTTTAATATATTCTTCCATTCCGCCAAGAATATTTCACAAAGTCTCAGCTTGTGAATATATATAACCCTGATCTCAGAATCCATTTGTAGCGTAAGTCTAAATTCAGTCCATTAGACCAAATCCTAAAGTGCCTGTGTCTGCAAAACTCTCACTGGAGTTTAAATTAATTGATAAATAGTTGCATCTTTATGCTTCGAATTATTTCCGAAGGTGCACGGTTGGGCTGTAATTTCTAAGGCAGTTAGTGATGAATGACTCTTTTTAACGAAGAGGTTTACATCAATCATGAGGTTCTTGCCTATTTTTCTCTTCGTTATGAGCAAAAATAGATACAAATGAAACCACCAGACAGATGGATGACCCAAACCTTGCCGCAGCTAGAGAAATGACAATTCAGCTGCAGAGAGCACTCCAACTGGTCACTGGGAGGCCCAGTTCTCTCACAGGGAGCCCTGAATTCAGAGCAGCTGTGGCCTGCTCTGGAGCCTCTCATCCTCAGGAGTCTCTCTTGGGAGATTCTGCCCAGATATTTTGGGAGGAGGCCTTTCCTCTAAGTGGACTGATTCTGCCAGACTTCAGCCATTACGTGGCCCATGCCCAGGTTCCTGGTTTGGACATAAAATAATCTCTGCTTTGTTTTCTCATCAAATGGAATATTGGGTTCCCCAGGCACTGAATAATAATTTTTCCTGGACAGGAAAAATTAAGCAGTGTATTAAAAAGCAGAGATTATCTCTTCACCAACAAAGGTCCATATAGTTGAAGCTATGGTTTTTCCAGTAGTCATGTATGAATGCGAGAGGTGGATCATAAAGAAGGCTGAACACTGGAGAATTGATGGTGGTTCTGGAGAAGACTCTTGAGTCCTTTGAACAGCAAGGAGTTCGAATCAGTCAATCTTAAAGGAAATCAACCCTGAATATTCATTGGAAGGACTATTGTTAAAACTGAAGCTCCCATTCTTTGGCCACATGATGTGAAGAGCTGATTCACTGGAAAAGACCCTGATGCTGGGAAAGATTGAGGGCAGGAGGAGAAGGGGGTGACAGAGGATGAGATGGTTGGATGGCATCACTGACTCAATGGACATGAGTTTGAGCAAGCTCTGGGAGATAGTGAAGGACAGGGGAGCCTGGCATGATGCAGTCCATGGGATCACAAAGAGTCAGACACAAATTAGCAGCCAAACAACAACAACAATAACAAATTACAACAAGGAACACTGGAGGCTCCATCCACCCGCAACCCCTGGCAGCAGGTGTGGCTGTGTGACTCAGCCCCTGCTGATGTGAAGTGGGTGGAAGTGATGCCTGCACCTCCAGGTCATGCCCTGAGCTCTGACACCCCAACATCAAGTGTCTCAGAGCCTCTCCTGCCCTTCCACACTGATTGAAATGCAGGTGATGGAGCAACAAGACAGGAGGAACCTGGGTTCCCAGTGAACCCACAGAGCAGAGGGTTTCCGCCTGCCCAGGAACACAGCCTGACCAGTCAGTGAGAAACTTCGCTTTAAAGGCACTGCATTTTCTGGATGCACCCAGAGATGATCATATTAAGTGAGGTAAGTCAGACAAAGATATGATACCATATGGTATCACATGATATCACGTATATGTGGAAACTAAAGAAGAATCCAAAAGAACTTTACAAAACAGAAACACACTCACAGACACAGAAAGCAAACTTACGGTTACTGAAGAGGAGAGGTGAGGGGCGTAAATCAGGAGTGTGGACTGACACAGACACGCTTTGTCGTGTGTGTGTGCTAAGTCGCTTCAGTAGTGTCTGACTCTTTGAGACCCCATGGACTATAGCCCGCCAGGCTCCTCTGTCCATGGGAATCTCCAGGCAATAATACTGGAGTGGGTTGCCATGCTCTCCTCTAGGGTTGCTTCCTGATCCAGGGATCAAACCTGCGTCTCCTGCATTGCAGGCAGATTCTTTACTGCTGAGCCACTGGGGAGACCCCATATACACACTGTATATATGAAACAGCTAATCAATAAGGACCTACTATATGGCACAGGGAACTCTACTCAATACTGTGTAATACCCGATATGGAAAGAGAATCTGAAAAAGAATAGATATTCACGAATGAATAACTGAATCACTTTGCTGTGTACCTGAAACTAATGCAGCATTGTAAACCACCTAAACTCCAGTATAAAATAGAAATTAAAAAAGCATAAAGGTACTGCAGTTTTGGGCTTCCTGAATTAGGGTATATCCACATGTACTCCAATAGGAAGTGCTTCCTATTGCTTCCCTTACAAACGACCATAGGTTACACAACAGAAATTTATTATCTCATGGTTCTGGAGGTAAAAAGTCCAAAATCAAGGTGTCAGCATGATATGACCCTCTGAAACTTGTTGGGGAATCTTCCTCGCCTGCCCCCAGCTTCTGGGGCCCTGCTGACCACCTCTGGCCTTTCTGGGTTGTAGACACAGCCCTCACTCCTCTTTTCACCGGGATCCCTCCCTGGGTCTTCGCATCATCTCCTCGCTATACATTGTCTGTCTCTGCGTCCACATTTCCTCTTTTAAAAAAGACACGGACAGCCACTAAGTGCGGCCAAGAGGAGCTACCACACGTCCGAGGTCAGGGGCAGCAGCCTAGAGTACCAGGCTGCTACGGTGCAGGAACGGAAGAGAGGAGCTACCCCACGTCCGAGGTCAGTGGCAGCTGGGAGGAGACACCCCGCGTCTGAGGCCAGTGGTGGCGGCCGGGAGGAGGCAACCCGCATCCGAGGTCAGGGTGGTGGTGGGTAGAGCTACCCCTGTCCAAGGCCAGGGGAGCTGGGGGGAGACACCCCACATCCGAGGTCAGGGGCAGCAGCTGGGAGGAGCTGCCTCGCGCCCGAGGCCAGGAGCGGTAACCCTGAGGAGCCACCCTGAGCTCAAGCCTGAGACCAGGGGTGGCAGCTGAAAGAAGCCACCCACCCCCGAGGCCACGGCTGGCGGCCTGGAGGATCAACCCGAGGAGCGGTGGTTGCGCAGGAGCAGGAGGGCCTAGAGGAGCTATCCCACACTGAAGGTCAGGAAGGTGGCGGTAAGGAGATACGCCTCGTTGAAGGTAAGAAACAGCAGCTGTGCTTAGCTGGAGCAGCCGTGAAAAGATACCCCACGCTCAAGGTAAGAGAAACCCAAGTAAGATGGTAGGTGTTGCAAGAGGGCATCAGAGGGCAGACACACTGAAACCATACTCATAGAAAACTAGTCACTCTAATCACACTAGGACCACAGCCTTGTCTAACTCAACGAAACCAAGCCATGCCTGCGGGGCAACCCAAGATGGGTGGGTCATGGTGGAGAGGGCTGACAGAACGTGGTCCACTGGAGAAAGGAATGGCAAGCCACTTCAGTATTCTTGCCTTGAGAACCCCATGAACAGTATGAAAAGGAAAATGAAAGGATACTGAAAAAGGAACTCTCCAGGTCAGTAGGTGCCCAGTATGCTACTGGAGATCAGTGGAGAAATAACTCCAGAAAGAATGAAGAGATGGAGCCAAAGCAAAACAATACCCAGCTGTGCATGTGACTGGTGATAGAAACAAGATGTGATGCTGTAAAGAGCAATATTGCATAGGAACCTGGAATGTCAGGTCCAGGAATCAAGGCAAATTGGGAGTGGTCAAACAAGAGATGGCAAGGGTGAACGTCGACATTGGAATCAGTGAACTAAAATGGACTGGAATGGGTGCATTTAACTCAGATGACCATTATATCAACTACTGTGGGCAGGAATCCCTCAGAAGAAATGGAGTAGCCATCATGGTCAACAAAAGAGTCCAAAATGCAGTACTTGCATGCAATCTCAAAAATGACAGAATAATCTCTATTCATTTTCAAGGCAAACCATTCAATATCACAGTTATCCAAGTCTATGCCCCAATCAGTAACGCTGAAGAAGCTGAAGTTGAACGGTTTTATGAAGACCTACAAGACCTTTTAGAACTAACACCCAAAAAAGATGTCCTTGTAATTATAGGGGACTGGAATGCTAAAGTAGGAAGTCAAGAAACACCTGGAGAAACAGACACATTTGGCCTTGGAAGGTGGAATGAAGCAGGGCAAAGAC
>SJYF01000373.1:4079984-4098689 GCA_006410515.1 Procapra przewalskii | reverse complement strand
AACTAACTGCCCCACCTCCAAACACAGCCACATTCCAAGGTGCTAGGGTGTGCGCTTCGATACACAAGTTTCACAATTCAGTCCGTAACACGAAGGAGCTGGACACTGTGCTGGGGTCCCTTTTAGAGCACATGGATCGTCTCAGCAAGTTTGTCTCTTACCTCAACAAGCAGCTGTAATCAGACTTGATCCCTAAGATAGTCAATGGGCGGATTGCAAACAGGACCAGCGGTGGGTTAGACTGAAACGCGAGGCAGACAGGAAGATGCCTCCTTTTTGTCTTATGTTTAATGTTGCCGGATGGAAGGGTTCAGGCTAGGTTCACGGACCCGTCTTCTAGTTGGCCATCCCTGCTTCTGGCTCTAGTGAACTTGCCAGCATCTAAGACGTCCCAGGAGCATGTGGGTAGGAAGGGGAGAGTTAACGACTGTAAAGGGGGGTGCAGGGCCTCTTGAAGCCAAGCCAGCAAGTGTAGGGACCACAGACACAGGGATCAAGTATTTAGGCTCATGGCAGAGAAAAGCTCTGGCAGTCTGTGGGGCTGGGGCCCTGGACAGCTTGGAGCTGGACCCCGGGAGGACCCTGCATGGTCCTGGGCTGGGTCCTGGTGACCCAGGGTAGCCTGGGTGGGTGGCGAGAGCCCCCGCCTTGAGGCTACGCTGCAGTCGTCTAAGGACCCCAGCTTCTCCCCACTCCATCCGAGGAGTCCTCACCCCATCACGCTTTCTCCTCTGAATCCCTGGTGCTCCCTCACTTTGTCTGACCACAAAGACAGGTATTTTCTCGGCGCAGAAGGAAGAAACACTCTTGTTTACAGCCTCGTCTGCACAGGGCTGCAGTAAACCCAATCCTGTCTCTGAGGAATGTGTAATTAGCGCCAGGTTCGGCAGCAGGCTTCTCAGCCCTGATTAAAGGCACTGGAGGCGATGGTGAGGGGATCAGGACTTTCTCCCCCTCTCCCAGAGCTGCTCATTAGAGATGCTGGGAGGAACTGGCCGCCATCAACATCCTTGATGTAAGACACAGGATCGGGGCCACGGAGAGGCCTTGCAGCCCATGCTAATGGGGGAATTAGGAGGCTGACATTTGGTGTCTGCAATTCACTCTGTGACTCACACTCTCATCCACTTACAGTCTGATGGCTGGAACCAGAGAGCGTGCTCTAAACCAGCCTGCCTGTATTTCTTCTTCCACTCTTGTGTGTTTTCCTACCATCTAAAAATACTTCAATGCATGGTATCATTTTAGGGAGTTTCATTATTTAGTCATATCTAAATAACTTCCCCGGTGGCTCAAACAGTAAAGAATCCGTATGCAGTGTGGGAGACCTGAGTTCCATCCCTGAGTTGGGAAGATCCCCCTGGAGGAGGACATGGCAACCCACTTCAGTATTCTCATCTGGAAAATTCCATGGACAGAGGGAGTCTGGTGGGCCACAGTTCCACGGGGTCACAAACAGCCAGACACGACTGAGTAGTTAACACACACATCAAAATAGCATTTAAGTAGGGCTATAAAAATTGCAGAGATTAGAAGTGAAATCTGTAATTGAAATAGAAAAAACACACATTCATCTAATACATTGGCCCAAATAAACATAAACGTGGGCTCCAGGAGACACCAAGAGTGAGATAAAAAGGCAGTAGTTAGCCTTTTCTGCTGCTTCTGCTCCAGCTGTTAATGGGATGGTGGCCTCTGCAGCGGGAGGGAAGACCCGTGTTTGCTGGCCTGGAGGAAGCAAGCTAGCACGCGTATGGCAGTTGGCGAGGACTCAGGACAGCGCCCGAGGAAATGCTTAGCGCGGTGACGCAGGCTGTGTACGCTGCGGGCATCCAGGGACCCAGACCTGGAGGGAGAAGGGAGGCATTTCAGCCTGGAGGATGCTGTGAAGAAAGCGGCAGTGTGACAGTGTGGGGAGCAAGGGGTGGGGCCGTGCAGGACACGCGGCTTCCTTATGGTGACAGGGTGGGTGGGCAGAGGGAAGGGGGACCGGCACCCAGAGAGCCCGGAGCTCAGGGGGTGCTGAGACCCAGTGCAGGGAGACATCAGAGGTCTGGACTCCAGGGGCAGCACTGGAGTGTGGTGGGGGCAGACAGATGACATGCACTTCCTCGTGACGGTCAACAGACTGTGGTTTGGGTCTAGACTCTGTGTTTGTGGTAGGACTTCAAAGCTCCCAGAAATGTCTCTTGTGAGCGTTCCCACAGTCTTAGCCTTGGAAGGCACAAAGGGTCCTTCAGGATTTGAGTCCTCATGTGGCCTTGCCTGTCTGTGCATGCTTAGTCAGTGTCCAGCTCTTTGCAAGCCCATGTAGCCTGCTGTAGCCCTCCAGGCTCCTCTGTCCATAGGATTTCCTAGGCAAGAACACTGGAGTGGGTTGCCATTTCCTCCTCCAGGGGATCTTCCCGACCCAGGGGTCGGACCCTTGTCTCCTGCATTGCAGGCAGATTCTTTCCCACTGTGCCACCGCTAACATTTGGAGCAGTAGCTTGTGAAAGGTGACCCTCCATGCTGTGGGTGGGCCTGGCCTAATCAGCTGAGGGCCTTACGAGAAAAGCCTGGTGACCCCTAAGGAGAACGGAATCTGCCTCCTGATTGAGCACCTTTGGATTTCAGCTGCAGTATCTGCTCTCTTCTGGGTCTCCAGCCTTCTGCTTGCCCTAAAGGTTTCAGACCTGCCTGCCTGACAGACGCCCTGCTCTCACGGAGACATTGTATATGGGGGTCCCATGGGATGCAAATGATAATGCGTTACTTGGTGTGCACTCTGGTGCTGAGCCCTCTGGGGGCAGACATGCAGGTGAGATAGGTGAGGAGTACCAGGGCTGACTGGGGGCAGGGTGCAGGGGGATGGCTGCTTCATAGACCGCAGGCAGGAAAGGTCCTGATAATATGGTGAGATTAAAACACTGGCCTGAAGGAAGTGGGATAGAGAGGAAGTCAGGACAGTATATTTGATGGATGCAGTAATTTTACAAAGCACACTGAGGAATCCAATCCGAAGAAGGTGTTTCACTTTGCAAGGGTCTTCTCTGAAGCAGCACATCCACCAAAGGTCAGTTGAATCATCAGTTTCTCCAGTCTGTCCCTTTTCTTTCTTTCTGATGTTTTGCTTGGTGTGTCTCATGGCCCTTGCAGTCTAGTTATTTTAAGGATGGCAGGAGGAGTTCCTATATCCTGATGGCTAGTGAGAGTGCCTCTGCTGTGGAATGTGGAAATCTGGCTCCTGAATATGAAAACTTCTGGAGAGTTCTATGTATGGGGGGAGGCCTTTGACTGACAGGCTTACTTTGGAGTAAGTGAGGGGATGGCTGACTTTGAAGAAAGGGTTAATTCATCTGTTTATCTACCCACTTGTCTATTCACCCATCTCTCCATCATCCATCTGTCCATCTTTTCCATCCATCATCCATCCATCCATCCATCCAGCATCTATCCATCCATCTATCCATCTGTCCATCTTATTCATCCATCCATCCATCCATCCATTCACCCATCTGTCCATCTTTTCCATCCATCCATCCATCATCCATCCATCCATCCATCTGTCCATCTTATCCATCCATTCATCCAACCATCCATCCACCCATCTGCCCATCATCCATCCATCCACCTGTCCATCTTTTCCATCCATCCATCCATCATCCATCCATTCTCCATCTATCCATCTGTCCATCTTACCCATCTATTCATCCATCTATCATGCATCCATCCATGCATTCTTCCATTCGTTCATCTATCAGCGTGTCCATCCATCCCCTATGCATCTATCGCACCTACTTTGCCTGGAAGAGCCTGGAATGTTGGAGCCCTGTGTTCACCAAAACCTGGGGATGAGGAGCAGGGAGTTTGAGGGACAACTCAAGCAAATATTTCATGGTTATGCTTTCGATTCTTCTGTCCTCCAAACCTATTTTCGCTTCCCCTTTCATACCCATCCATAATCCCTGCCATCCTTGGGTCCAGAGCTTCTCTTGGGTTCTGAATATGACAGATCATTCCCCTTTGGGGGCATGATATGTGAGATATGATATAAGATGTGTGTTGTGGCATGAGATTGGAACCAAACTCCCTGGGCACCCAGTCCTGTGACCGCAGACAAGTGAGGGCGCCTCTCTGTGCCTTCAGCTCCCCAGTGACAAATGCAGATAGCCACCCACTGACGTGTCAAGGTTGCTGTGAAATGCATGTCAAAGGTTTACTCCTGGGCTTAGCACACGAGCCCCACTCAGCACGTGTTAGCTGACACCATGGTCATTGTGATCACTGTCCTTAGAATGGCTGTTATTCTCTGCTCTATCCAGGTTCTGTGAATTTCAGAGCATGATTTTTTTTCTCTAATTTATCAGTTTTTAAGCTTCTTGAAATGTGTTGAAATTTCTCATTCGTTGACAAGTCTCTTTCTGTTCTCTTTGCCGTTGTGAGTTTCTCTTTCTCTTTTGTCCTTTTCTTCCCTCTCCCCTCCTTTTCTCCCTCCCCCATCTCTGTCTTTCTGGTAATCATGTTGCTTTCATTTTATCGATGTCTCAGTAGGAAGAGGAGAGACGAAGGTGCATGCCTCGTTACTTTTCTTATTTGGGGGAGTTCCAAGTCACCTAAGATGATTGGGCCCTTTCCATTGAAAAGGTGGACTAGCTTCCCTTTGAGTGGTGTTAGTGGGCTCAGTGGGTGCACTGAGCTCTAAAACAACTAGGCTTCTTCCTCAACAGTCCCACCTGCTCCCCTCACTCTGAGCTTTACGCAAGCTGTCATCTGTGCCAGCTGTTCCCACTGGGCCCATAGATCATTGCAGCATATTTGAGTGTCTCTCTTGGGAAGTACAAAGCATTTTCATATAGCATAACCTTTTCATTACTAAGTTGAAGGTTAAATCACAACAATAACTGACCCACCACAGATAATATGTCTGCACAGATAATATATTCCAGTACATCACGATTCCCATTTGCAGGTTAAGGAACTGCGTTGCACCAAGTCGCTCATTATTCCATGAATTTTAGCTGGAAAGCAGCAACAGCCAATCATGCCACTGATTTGCAGAATAACTGAGAGGTTCATGGAAGAAAAGGAAGTTAGGTCCCCGGGTGCTCAGCAGCATACCGTAATCACACCAGATGCAAAACTGTGCGAAGAGAACTCCCCTCTTCCCTGATGATGTTGACCCTCTCCCCTCAACAATCCTGTCGCGGCCACCTCTTCAGCCTCACCCCCCCAACCCGAGTCCCTACAGCTCTGCACCAAACGGCTCACCTGCCCTGGGCTCCCAGGGGGATGCGCCTCGCTGAGCTCTGCCTGCGACGAGGCCAGCAGTTGCCCAGGTCAGGGGTGACCCTCGAGCGTCAGCAATGCATGTGTTGCAGAGTCACAAGTGCGTGCTCGCTTCTGGGCTCCCTGTCCGCACATTTGTATTTTAACTACTTTTATGGTTCAGTGGAGAACTGAGTTGGGGGGAATGACTTTCCTCTGTGAGTCAGATGGGGAAAGGCAGTGCTAGGAAGCCGGGAGGAAGTCTCCAGTCTTTCCTAAACAAATGGTGAATCAGCAGAGAGTGTGCGCCTCTGCCTCGTGCTCATTATCTGCCCTTGTGTGGCAAGCAGCAGTAACGCAGCCCTGACCTTGGCTTCCGTGGCTGGGAATTCAGGAATGGGCCAGCTGGGAATTCCTGGCTTGCAGTGTTCCATAAAACTGTGGGCAGACGGTTCCTGCGGAGGGCTCACCTCTAAAGCTTCTTCACTCACATATCAGTGTCTGCGCTGGGGGCACCCTGACGCTGGGGCCCCTCGGGCATTGGTGGTCTCTCCGGATGGCGTTTCTAGCATGACCAAGCTGAGGTACTTACCCTGAGGGAGAGACAGACAGACAAGGAAGGGGAATCTGTGTGGCTTTCCATGGCCTGGCCCCGGAAGTCACAGCCACCACTGATGCCACATTTAATTTCTGAGACATTCGTGAATACACTCCCAAGCATGGCACTGGTCCGTAGGGTCGGACATGGCTGCGTGACCCACAGCTACGGCACTAGGTGTAAAGAACCCACCTGCCAATGCAGGAGACTTGAGAGACAAGGGTTCAATCCCTGGGGTGAAGATCCCCTGGAGGAGGGAATGGCAGCCCACTCCAGTATTCCTGCCTGAAGAATCCCATGGACTGAGGAAGCTGGCGGGCTATGGTCCATGGGATTGCACAGTCAGACGTGACTGAAGAGACTTACCGCAATAGAGAGAGGGGAGAATCTTACACATAGAGAGGGGAGAATCTCACACACAGAGAGGGGAGAATCTTACGAGTCCAACTCTTGATAAACGAAAGTTCTGAAAGAGCACCTTTGGAAATTAGAAATCACGTTGTAGCCATTTTGGGAAAATATTAACATCTGCTTACCTTTAGGTCTTCCTCTTTTTTGATAAAGGTAAAAAGGTAATTTTTCTGTAAAAAGTGGTTGATTTCTGGTATTTGTCACAGCAGCAGATCCCTTGGTCACATATCGGCCCCCCTGAACCGGCAACCTCAGATCGCTACTGAGTCCCTGTATGTTGTCTGCAGATGAGGGTCAGCTTTTCCATCTCTGAAGTCAAGAGATGAAACCCTTGCTCTCATCAGGAGACAGGAAAGCCAGGGGGCCTGCCAGGAGAGAACAGAAGTATCCCATGCAAACATACCGTCAGGACACATCTTCTTGTTTCAACATTCTCCTTAAAGGATTGAATGTTAGGTGTCCGTGGCTGATCCAGAGGCTATGCAGGGCATGTTGACCAAAGATGGTTTCCTCCCACATGGCTGCTTGAGGGTGCCAATGGTAATCACTGTCTGGAGTTGGTCCTATGGCCTGTATCCTTAAGTATGCCCATGGGACAGACCCCCACTGTCTCGCAGCAGGGCCCCAGGTGGGCAGAACTTGGACAAGAGGGCCTTTTGGAAGTCAGGTATTGGAAATACAGAGGCAGAGCAGCCAGCCGAGCCCTACTTAACCCTGGTCTAGTTACAGTACCTGAAGCTTGAGCCTCTGTGCCTTTCTTCTCCAGACTCTAGAAACCTGCAAGGCTCTCTGGGCCAGAGCCACGGGGATGTGCTAGAACGTGGGAGGGAAACTTGGTGGAGAGTGAAAGTGGTGAGAGTGGGCATCCTTGCCTTGTTTCTGATCTTAGAGGACATGATTTCAGGTTCTCATCACTGAATAGGTTGCTGCTAAGTCACTTCAGTCGTGTCCGACTCTTTACGACCCCACGGACCATAGCCCGCCAGGCTCCTCTGTCCATGGGATTCTCCAGGGGAGAATGCTAGAGTGGGTTCCATGCCCTCCTCCGGGGGATCGTCCTGATCCAGGGATTGAACCTGCACCTCTTATATCTCCTCTATCGTTAGGCGGGCTCTTTACCACTAGTGCCGCCTGGCCTTCATGATGTTGAGTTATGTTCCCTCTATACCTACTTTCTGGGTAAAGTATTCTTGATTGTTGTTTTTCTTTTTTATCAGTTTCAATATATTGGTTGTTTTTCCTATTTATCAGTTTCAGTATATTGCATCACCTCTTTTTAGCCTGCAAAGTTTTTGCTGAAAAGTCAGTGGGCAGTCTTATGAGAGTTCCCTTGTACGTAACTTGTGGATTTTCCTTGCTGCTTTTAGTATTCTCTTTTTATCTTTACTTTTTGCCATTTTAATGACAGCGTGTCTTGATGTATTCCTCTTTGGGTTCATCATGTTTGAGACTCCCTTTGTTTCCTGGACTTGGATATCTGTGTCCTTTCCTAGGTTAGGGAGGTTTTCAGCTATTTCATTTTCACGTATTTTCTCGGCTCCTTTCTCTCTTTTCTCCTTCTATGACCCCTGAAATGTGAATGCTAGTCCCAAAGATCTCTTAAACTGTCCTCATTTCATTTTACCCTTTTTTCTCGTCTTCTATTCAGCAGCCGTGATTTCAGTGTCTCCAGCCTCTGGCTCGCCGGTTAATTCCTCTGTATCATTTGGTCAACTACTGGTTCCTTCTAGAGAAGGATTCACCAGCCTCCAGGATCTAATGCCTGGCAATCTGAGGTGGAGCCAATGTAATAATAATAGAAATAAAGGGCACAATAAATGTAATGTGCTTGAATCATACCTCCTTCCCAAGTCCTTAGAAAAATTACCTTGCACAAAACAGGTCCCTGGTGCCAAAAGGTTGGGGACTGCTGTTCTAGGGTATTTTTCATTTCAGTTATTGTATTATATTCTTCCTCAGGTTTCGTTGTTCTTTGTATTTCCTGAAAGTCAAAATGTTAGTTGCTCAGTCGCGACCGACTCTTCGTGACCCCGTGAACTGTAGCCCACCAGGCTCCTCTGCACATGAGATTTCCCAGGCAAGAATATTGGAGTGGGTTGCCATTTCCTTCTCCAGGGGATCTTCCCAACTCAGGGATCGGACCTGGGTCTCCCGCACTGCAGGCAGACGCTTTACCGTTTGAGTCACTAGGGAGTCCCTTCTTCACCACTAGCGCCACCTATTTGGAGTCTTTTCCAGTTTTGAATTCAGTCTCGGATGCAGGGTGAGTTTCTTCTCCTAAGATAAGATCCAAAGGGCCCCAGACTTTGTGAGCTCTGCTGTCTCGCCCTGGTTCTGATGGGACCTTGGCATATCCACACCCCGACTCCATCTCCAGGTTCGGTCTCTTAATAGATGATGCTGCAAGGAAAGTCAATTGCTTCCAGCAAGCAGTACGGTATACCAAATGGAAGGCTGGATTTCAGTTTTCGAGTGGGCTGTGTAGACCACAACATGGCATAATCCTGCCCTGATTAATTAAAGGCTAAATCTCCTATTCTCTGGTTAAACACAGGAGAACTGACTAGCAAGGACGCTCCTGTCAGGGCAGATGCTCTGGTCCAGAGGATAGGCAGGCCCAGTGTGCAGAGGTCGTTCTTTGTTGAAACCCAGCCAGCTCTCATGCAGAGGGGCGGGGCCCTGGGATGCAGGCTCAGCATCACCTCACTGGCCCAGAGGCCGCCAGGCACAGGCCTGAGGATCACAGACACTCAGTCCTCCCTGGACCCAGAGATGGAGGCAGGGGCAGTTTCAACCAGTGGCAGCAGGAGACATGGGCCACAGATCAGAGGAGCCTCAGCAGGGGAGCCAGCAGGGGTGATGGCTGGGAAGTTCCTGGTCTCTGAAGAGCTGCACAGAGCGACAGCCCCATGCTCAGCTGAAAGCAGGGCTGCCCATTCCATCCTCAAGATGCAGGAGAACAGCGGGAGCGGGGCGCCAACAGAGTGAAGCCAGGACAGGCTGTGCTGTTCATCAGTCCTGTCCAACTCTCTGTGACCCCATGGACTGCTGGCTTCCCTATTCTTCACCATCTCCTGGAGCCTGCTCAAACTTATATCCGTTGAGTCGGTGATGCCAGCCAACCATCTCGGATTTTCTGGGGCCCTGCTAACCTCACTGCACTGACCGTCAGCTAGACTCTTGTGTGGACACAGTTCAAGTATGTCCTGATTACAGCGGAGCACTTAAGACACGTCACATCATCTTTATTCTGAAAGAGCAGTTTTGCTCCTTCTTCTCTTGCCATCAAATCTTTTTCTGTGGATGTTTGCTCTGGCTGGATCCAAGTTGCCCATAATCTCCCAGGACACTGACCTTTCCACTAATGTCGGAAGTTCCCTCTGATAACAGGAGACTCAAAAAGAGAACAAACTGTTTCAACGTGGATTTACCAAGGCTCAAAACCGGGCCATTATCGCACATTAATTCTGAACGCCTCCCCTCCTCTGACTCGGGAGGGAATTTATCTTCTCTGGCAGTGGAGCTGGGCTGTGTTCCTACACAATTCATCACCCTCCCTACCTGCCAGGGCATTTTCCGAGTTTCTTTTTTTTTTTTTTTTTCTTCTTCCAAAGGCAGTGCCTCTTTCTGGCTGGAGGCTGAGCATTCCCTCCGGCTATCTTGCCACTCCTTTATTTATCCAGACCAAATCTTCTGTCCTTTGTATCTGTCCAGCTCTGAAATTTAGATTTATCTATTCTGTTCCTGGGAAAGAAATTGCCCTTGTCAACACTGTTCAGAAGAGTTTGTGGGTAGCGGGTGCATATGAGTCCCTGCTTTGGGGTGTGGGAGGTTGTGCCATCTCCGGGGAAAGCTCCCAGCACCACACGGATGGATTCCCAAGCTTTCCTGTGACACCCACACAGATCATTTCATTACCCAGCATTTACATCTGAAAACATTTCGGGTAAAGGTGATTCTAATGTTTTTTCTTCCCCACATCCAAGTTTTTTTTTCTTTTTTTATCTTAGAATTACACTCATGGATATCATCCTATGGGCTTCCCTGATAGCTCAGTTGGTAAAGAATCCACCTGCAATGCAGGAGGCCTCAGTTCAGTTCCTGGGTCAGCAAGATCCCCTGGAGGAGAGACAGGCACCCACTCCAGTATTTTGGCCTGGAGAATTCTCTGGACTGTACAGTCCATGTTTGTAAGACAAGTGAAGTCGCTCAGTTGTGTCCGACTCTTTGCAACCCCATGGGCTGTAGCCTACCAGGCTCCTCTGTCCATGGGATTTTCCGGGCAATAGTCCTGGAGTGGATTGACATTTCCTTCTCCAGGGGATCTTCGCAACCCAGGGATCGAACCCTGGTCTCCCGCATGTAGACAGACACTTTACCATCTGAGCCACCAGGGAAACAACCGTTTGTAAGACAGGATGCCCATAATTTTCTCCCAGAGCATCGATATCCATCTTCTTTATTGCTTGGGCTCAAACCTTGGTGTGTGGGCTCCTCGGGGAGTGATTATTTCTTCCCTTAGCCCTTTATGTTAAGGGAAATGTGAATGTACAGTCAACAGAGCTGTTGCTTTCAGCGCCTTTGCTTGTGAGTCCTCTTCTCTTCCCTTCCAGGTGGTTGGCACGATCTGTGGCTTTGCACACGTTCATCTCATTAGCATCGCGTGTCCCTCCATCAGAGCTGCGTCTGCCACGTCGGCACGTCCCTGTCTACAGCCTCAGCTGCTGCACAGCCTGGTTCCTTTACCCTCTGGGGCGATGTGGCAGCTTTTCCTTCCCTGTCTGAGCTGGTTGCACTCCCTTTCTGGATCTTCCCATCTCTCTACCCATAGACTTAGGGACCCTGGGGTTAATTGTTACAGAACAGAGGAAAACCAACTCTAACTCTTTGCAACCCCATGGACTGCAGCCCATCAGGCTCCTCTGTTCATGGGATTCTCCAGACAAGAATACTGAAGTGGGTTGCCATTTCCTTCTCCAAGGAATCTTCCCCACCCAGGGATCGAACCCAGGTCTCCTGCACTGGTGGTGGATTCTTTACCATCTGAGACTTCAGGAAAACCCCCCCAAACTGAAGTGTGATCCTCAAAGGACCAGAGGGGTGGAATGGGAAGGGGGCTTGGGAAGCAGATGGAAAGTCAGCAATTTCCTGTTGTGCAATGCTGTGTAATAGCCAAAGTGAAAGTCGCTCAGTCATGCCCAACTCTTTGTGGCCCCGTCGACTATACCGTCCACAGAATTCTCCAGGCCAGAATACTGGCATGGGTAGCCGTTCGCTTCTCCGGGGGATCTTCGCAACCCAGGGATCAAACCCAGGTCTTCCGCGTTGCAGGGGGATTCTTTAGCAGCTGAGCCACCAGGGAGGCCCACGTTGTGTAATGAAGCCTCACAAATAAAATGAAACACACAACTCATGCCATTTCAGGGCGAGGAAAGTTACGGGAAGGTGAACGTTGCTAATGACAACCATGGAGCTGCAGTAACCGCCCTCCTTCCCTCCGCTTCAGAGACGCCCCGACAGCTCTGTGTCGCTCCCCAAATGCTCCCAGTCCCAGTCCCAGGTGATCTTCCCAGTGGATCTGGGTCGGACTTGGGGGGACGGGCATGGCTCCCAGGGGGTTTAGGCAGAGCTGCCACCAGGCTGGACCTCTGGGCCCTGGCCTCTCTCTGCAGCAGGGGACACTCTGGGATGCCCTCTGGCTTCTCCCAACCCCCCCGTGAGCCCCAAGCCTCCATGCGTGCACAGCCAGCCCTTCCCTCTTCCCTGCCGCACTGACTCCTGAGCTGGGACCTCTTAGGACAGAGCCTTAGCTTCTCTCTGTTGGGCTCTCACCGTGGCCTCCTTGTGTTGCGAGCAATGGGCTTCCTTTGTTTTACTGGGACCCCCTGGTGTGGCCAGGTGACACCTGCAAAGTCTCAGGAAGTTGCAACACTGCTCTCTGTGCGTTTGGTGGCAGGTTGGCTGGGTGCATTTCATCCTCTCTTCTTCGCTTGGTGCTTCCCTTGTGGCTCAGCTGGTAAAAAAAATCAGCCTGCAGAGCAGGAGACCCTTGTTCAATCCCTGGGTTGTGAAGACCGCCTGGAGAAGGGAAAGGCTACCCACTCCAGTATTCTGGCCTGGAGAATCCCATAGACTGTATAGTCCTTGGGGTCGCAAAGAGTCAGACACGACTGAATGGCTTTCACTTTCACTTTCTTTCACAGACATTCTTGTTGTGTAAACTTGGAACACTGAGACCTTTATAAATGCCACTATGCCAACAAATCTGCACAAGTACCGTCATCTCTTTCGTATGCATCTAATGATTTTTTAATTAACACTTTATATTTACCATGTATCTACCATTAACATTTTAAAGAGTTGCCGAAATAGGGAGCTTTCAATGCTGGAAAAATGACCCTATAAACAAGTCTCCTCCATGTGGGTTTTGCTCCGGAAGGGATGACCACAGCCCATGTGTTTGTATGAGAACTGGCCTCACAGGGGACAAGGGGCTAACTCAAAACTGGAGCAGATCTTGACTAATCACACAAATGCAGGGGACCAGAGGCATGGATAATCCAAAGCCATGAATAGTAAGAAGTATTTTATGCATCCAGTTGACATATTTACTTTGCGTTTGCAACTGGTGAGTGTTTCTCACATTGCTCCATGTAAAGAGACTATTGACTCCACTGTGGGTAAAGATGCTGGTGTCCTGGGCCCAGGAAGGTTCTGAGGGTGCTCTGTGGGGCAGGAGAGGAGGTGGCAGCAATTGCCATATAAGGAGGCAGCTCTGGTCTCCCGGGAGGTGAGAGCGTCATTTGGAGTCGCTTGCACCCTGCTCTACCCTGCCCCGCCTGGCCATCTCTCTCATCCAGTGGAAAGCTGGCAGACACGGTGTGGTCAAAGCCTAGGAAGGTGCCTGTGCCCTGGGGCTTCCTCCCTGGCCCATCTGTCTTCACCAGTGGAAGAAGATGCTGAGTCAGCCCTGGTTCCAGGGGGAGGATGAGGGATGCGTGGAGCCCACTGGAAATCCACCAACCCACAGGTGTATGAAGGTAAGTAAATGCTTATTGTCAGTTTTTGTGTGTGTGTGTGCTGGTTATACAGTGTTATTATGGCCAGAGGTGACTGACGGGCTTCCCAGGGGGCACTAGTGGTGAAGAGCCCGCCTGCCAATGCGGGAGACCTAAGAGACGGGGGGTTCAGTCCCTGGGTTGAGACGACCCCCTGCAGGAGGGCATGGCAACCCACTCCAGCATTCTTGCCTGGAGAATCCCATGGACAGGGGAGCCTGGCGGGTTAAGGTCCGTAGGGTCGAAAAGAGTTTGAGAGGACTGAAGGGACTCAGTCCACACGCATGGAGGTAACTGATAATATTTCTGCACCACGGAGTTTTCTCTTAAAACTATACCAAGATGCTCTGCTGTCTTCCTTTCCTCATTCTTTCATCACACCCTTTACCCGCCTCCTTTAGTGCAGGAATTTAGGTGCTGGGTAGGGAGGAGATACTACAGAGATGACGGCGGTGATACTTTCGCTGCGTGAGGAATGCACTCTCTTGCTGGCCCCGGGGCTCTGAGGGTGGAGGGAACTCAATAAGCCAAGAAGCAGTGCAGCTGAGCACTCAGGGATCACACGGGCATCGGCCCTGCTCCACCTAATGGCAGTGGGGACTTGAGTCAACTACTGGATATCTCTAAGTCCCAATTTTCTCATCCGCAGAATAGTGGTAATTAGACTAATCTTACAGGGCTTTTGTGAGGGTTCAATGAGCCAAGCTAGGTGTGAGTGAAACACGCAGCTCAGCTCCTGGCCCTTGGAAACTGCTCAGTGTGGAAACTGGGAAATGATGGCACGAGGCACGGTGAGTCCCGCTGGTGGGAGAGACACTCTTGAGCGTGTCCGCCTGCACGTTTGGTGGAGGAGATGTGACACCTGGAGTAGCTGACATTGTGGAGTGATGGGCATTTTCATCTCAGTGTCTCCTCGTCTTCTACAGACTGTGGGTCCTTTCAAGCTTCATGGCGTGATGAGAGTCATCTGCAGCATGGACCATGAACTCGGGGGCCCTGTGCATGAGCCTCACAGCTGCTCTTCAATCCTGTGCATCATATTTCACAACAGGAGGCTGGAGCCAGCAAGTGTTTTCCCCCTCTGCTCTATGGAGCGTGGTCAGCCTTGGTTAAAACTGCAATCCAGTCCAGCCTGCTTCTCCAGATGAAATAAGAGCGAACTCCTACAGAATGCCTATTTGTCACACACAGAATTGGAAAACCAGATAAGCAGCCGGTAGTCAAGGTGTGAGCTCTGTTTCTTAATGAGGGACCTGCCTTTGTTGTCTCGTTCAGTCACTCAGTCAGGTCTGACTCTGGGACCCCAGTGGACTGCAGCTCGCCAGGCTTCCCTGTCCTTCTCTATCTCCTGGAGTTTGCTCAAACTCATGTCCATTGAGTCAGTGATGCCATCCAGCCACCTTGTCCTCTGTTACTCCCTTCTCCTCCCCCCTTCAATCTTCCCCAGCATCAGGGTCTTTTCCAATGAGTCGGTTCTTTGTATCAGGTGGCCAAAGTATTGGCGTTTCAGCTTCGGCATCAGTCCTTCCAATGAACACTCGGGTTGATTTCCTTTAGGATTGACTGGTTTGATCTTGCTGTCCAAGGGACTTTCAAGAGTCTTTTCCAACACCACAGTTCAAAACCATCAATTGTTTGGCACTCACCGTTCTTTATGGTCCAACTCTTAACTGTGTGTTTTGAAGAAGCTGTCTTGCTTTATGATGATGTTAGTAATTGTTATAAACTCTCTGAGTGCCATGTGTGAGAAGTGGAAAAATTGCTTAAAATCGTTGGATCTTTCTACCATTTCGCTCATGCTTCTTGCATCTGTGAGAAGAGGGAGCATAGTCTGCAGCTGCCCTCTAAGGATGAACTGCGTTTCATCTTTGCTTATTATATAGAGAGACATTCAGTTTGACAGTGATAGGATCTTCCAGTATTGAAGGCAATCATTGTTCTGCAGGATAAAACGTTGGCCTTGAGATGTTCTGTGACCTCAAGTTCTGCCTGGAGTCTTGTGTCCTGGGTCGTGTTTCCTCTGAGATGGAGAAGCTCTGCATGCAGACAGCTGATTGGGAAGCCCCTTGGGGACCCACACCTGAAGAGGAGGAGGGCAGAAGGATTGGGCAGAATGGGGTGCTGGAGAGTCATGCAGTCACAACACAGGCCCCAGCGAATCCTGGGGGCAGGTCTGGGGCAGGTCCTTTTCCTTGGTCCCATATCACTGTAGACACTGTCTGCAGCCATGGAATGAAAAGATGCTTGCTCCTTGAAACAAAAGCTATGAAAAACTTAGACAGCATATTAAAAAGCAGAGACATCATTTTGCCAACAAACGTCCATGTAGTCAAAGCTATGGTTTTTCCATCAGTCATGTATGAGTGTGAGAGTTGGACCATAAAAAAGAATTGATGCCTTGAAACTGTGGTGCTGGAGAAGACTCTTGAGGGTCCCTTGGACAGCAAGGAGACCAAACCAGTCAATCCTAAAGGAAATCAGTCCTGAATGTTCATAAGGACTGATGCAAAACCTGAAACTCCATTACTTTGCCACCTGATGCGAAGAGAGGACTCATTTGAAAAAATCCCTGATGCTGGGAAAGACTGAAGGCAGGAGGAGAAGGGGATGACAGAGGATGAGCTGGTCAGATGACATCACCGACTCAATGGACATGAGTTTGAGCAAACTCTGGGAGATAATGGAAGACAGAGGAGCCTGGGGGGCTGCAGTCCATGGGATTGCAAAGAGTCGGACTGAGGGACTGAAGAGCGACAAACGTATGGAGGAGAGGGCTGGCCTTGGTCCTGCTTCATTGCCCAGTCACTGTTCATGGGCCATCCCTGGGAGTGAGACATGACTCTGAACCAGGTGTCTGTTTTCAGCCAAAAGCAAGTTCCAGAGGTAGACTCTGCTGAGAGCTGCCAGCTGCCGCCATCTCAGGAGTGACGTGGCTGTTCACTGCAGCTGGGCATGTTATGATGTAAGCATGACTCATATGCTGTCTCCCAGAGGAGATCTGGGAGCCTCGAGGCCAGAGAAGAATTTCCTTGGAAAGGCCTAAGAAGGGCAGCTTCTGAGATGGGCCCAGGACCCTGAGAACTATTTTTTCATGTCCCATATCCTGAGTGTAAGCTTCCCCGGGGCACTAGTGGTGAACACACCTGTCAATGCAGGAGACATGAGAGACGTGGGTGGAGTCACGGTGTCAGGAAGATCCTCTGGAGGAGGAAATGGCAGCCCACTCCAGTACTTGTGCCTGGAGAATCCCACAAATGAGGAGCCTGGAGGGCTACAGTCCATAGGGTTGCACAGAGTCAGACACAACTGAAGCAGCTTGGCACACAGCCCACATAGGCCCTGCACAACCACAGAGACAGAGCCAGTGAAGGAGAGAGCATCCTGGAGAGGCGGGCGGAGACCGGGCGTGGAGAGACGTGAAAGGCCCACTCAGAGTGAAGCAAAGGGGCCAGAGCAGGGCGCCAGCCCTGGGGGCGGGGGACACAGAGGAATGATCAGCTGGGGGTTCTGGAGCCCCAGGTACAAATACACCGAGTAGATGGGATTGCAAAGATGGGTGGAGGGAAAGTGGCTAAAGCACTCACATGCCTGACTTAATGGCTTGGGATCCACGTGACCCCAAAGCAGAGCTGTTCAAGGTTTTGAGCCTGGAAGACCATGACCCAAAAGGGTGTTGGAGTGGCAAGAGTCGTCAACACAAGATGGTCCAAAGCTCTAGAGGTGTTCCAACACATCCTTTAAGCCTCCACTCGAGTGCCGGGAGGATAGTCAAATCCCAGACTCTGGTCTTGATGGCAAATGCCGTCTATCTTCTGAAGTCATGAGGAATTAAATACCAAACAGGTAGAGACTGCAGACGTGCACTCGTATCAAAAGAACAGACTCTGCAGCCCTGGTGGAATGACTGATGAGCAGCTTTTGTTTTGGAAAAGGGCCAGTGAGATGGGAAGATGTGCTCACTCATTTTTGGACTGTGAAGCCAATATTGATGACTGCCATTAATTAATCAATTAAATCATTAATTTATTGAGTCATTGGCAATAAAAAGCATAATGATGTCTATCTGCCAAAGTGAAAGTAAAGTGTTAGTCGCTCAGTTTTCTCCAGGCCTTTGCGACTGTAGCCCACCAGGCTCCTCTGACCATGGGATTCTCCAGGCCAGAATACTGGAGTGGGTAGACATTTGCTTTTCCAGGGGATCTTCCTGAGCCAGGGATTAAACCTGGGTCTCCTGCATTCCAGGCAGATTTTTTATCATTTGAGCCACCAGGGAAGCCCAAATGATTTGCAATCTCAGTGAAGACAATAATTCAGCAATTGGATACAAAGAAACGCCATTAATTTGTTTTAACTTATCAAAGCAGTTAATTAGAAAGTAGAATAATTAGTCAGAAATAGATACTAATCAAAGCATGAGTTGCAGTGAGAAAGATGCCCAAGGAAGGGCATGACAAAGTTGTTGCCAAAAGACGAATTGCTGACAAAACTAAGTAATCTAGTTTCTAATATATTTTATGGCAAAAGGGGGATTCTCGCCCTTTAATCTCATACAAATGCCAGAAAGAATAATAATAATTGGAAAGCACTTTTCAAAATAAAATGCAAATTTATACTTAAATGCTTGAAAACTAAGACAACAACCACTTATTTAATAGTAAAACTTTAAACCACTGGTGTGTGCGTGCTCGGTGGGTGAGTCGTGTCCGACTCTGTGCGACCTCACAGACTGTAGCCCACCAGGCTCCTCTGTCCATGAATTCTCCCGGCAAGAATGCTGGAGTGGGTAGGTAGCCATTTCCTACTCCAGGAGATCCTCGCAACCCAGGAACTGAACTCCAGTCTCTCGTGTCTCCCGCATTCGCAGGTGAGTTCTTTACCACCGAGCCACCTGGGAAGCATTAAAGAGATAAAGCTATCCTCTAAATTAATTTCAATTGCATACCCTTTATACACCAAAGCCTGCCTGCGCAGTGGGAGGAGCTCGCTGAATTGTGTGCCGTGCTGCCTGAGGATCTTAGGGTTTCAGCCTCTCCCAGCAACAGCTTATGGTGAACGGTGCTGGATTCGCGAACTCTGACGAAGCTTTAGCTTCGGGACCAAGGACCAGACTTGATCACTCCAGAGCTTTTGTGTAGCAGAGTTTTCTGAAAGTGAAAAGGGGACAAGGAAAGCTTCTGACACAGACGTCAGAAGGGGAGAGTGTCCCCACTCACTAGTTTTAGCAGGGCCTTATATGCTTTTCTCGGACCCACTCCCACGACATACAACGTAAATTAACAAGGTGAGAACTAACAGTAGAAAGGTCTGACCAGACCCAGTAGAAAAAAAAAACCACAAACGTTTGTCCTTTTCTCCTTCTTGAGAGCCTCAGACCCCTTTCCCCTCCTCCTC
>SJYF01000373.1:4051349-4073273 GCA_006410515.1 Procapra przewalskii | reverse complement strand
ACGATGAAGCCTGGAGACGGCTGTCAGAGTGGACCCTGCAGATTATCATGCCTGGGGGCCTTAGGACCAGGGCCAGTTGGGGTGGGAGCCCTCCCGGAAGAAGACGCCCTGCGAACTGGCTGTGCTGAGCAGGAGGGCAGAGCGCCCCCTGGTCGTCAGGGGCTGCACTGTTCTCAGCGTGCCGGGTCTCAGGCATGGCGGACCCAGAGCCCCCAGGGCTGACCCAGCTGTTGTGGGCAGGGGGCCAGAGGTCTGGGTTGGGTGGGGGGGTCCAGACCTCCCCACCTCCCATTCCAGGTGAAGCTTCCCCGCAACCTTGAGATTCTCACCTGTGTTTCTGCCTCCTTCCTGCCCCACTTCCACGACCAGGGCCAGTTCAACTCATCCACCTTATTGCCACCAGCCAGACCCACCCCCGGCACACGCTTCCAAGTAATTTGGTAATAATGCCAGCAACCCAACTAAAACCGAGCAAAGACTTTGATTCTATTAAAAAAAAAACGCAGTCATAGACCCATTCTCAGAATCTCTTTTGAAGTAGCAAGCGTGGAGTTCTCTGATTCTGGAGGGGATGGCTACTGACTATATTAGGAATAATCTCTGTCTAATCTTTTGAGAGCAGAGGCTGTAAATTCAGCTCATGTAATGCCGCAAAGTCTGCCTCAGAGATTGTTATTAGTGGAGAATTCCTCTCTGATTCTCGATGGCTATCACTCTGTGATGGTACTTGTCTTGTATTAATATTTCTTGTCTCAGAGCAATATAATGGAAAATGAAACCCCACTTATTGAACCTTTGCTAAGATGGGCAGAGAGTAAACAGAGCCATTGCTTGCTCTCCATGCCAAATCCTCATATAAATCTGAGTTCATCTCTTCTCTGATTTCATAGGTATTCATCATGAATATCACCAGAACTGGGCAATGATTAATCTTCCCAGAAGTTACCAGGTATCGTCATGTTTGCTTAATGGGAGCAATCAGTGGCTTAATCACTGAGCTTTGTGCAATTAGATGATACAAACGGCACCCTACCTGGGCAAACGCTTCTTTCGCTGGAGGTCATTTTATTTGTTTCCATGGAAAAGTTGCAGCTGTGGGCTGGGCCCAGGCCGCTGGCGGTCCAGGGCTCTGGCCAGCGGGCGGGCATGAGCAGGTCCCGTGGGCGGGCAGCAGCCTGCGGAGCCCTAGTGTGCAGTGGTTGGAACACCTGGACTCACTGGTGAAGGCCAAGGTGGTGGTCTTCCTCAAGGGGATGCCGGAGCAGCCCCCGTGTGGCTTCAGCAATGCATTGCTGCAGCTCCTGCGACTACTCAGCCTACAACGTGCTGGACGACCCCCAGCTCCGGCGAGGCATTAAAGACGACTCCAGCTGGCCCCCCATCCTGCAGGTATACCTCCACGGCGAGTTCGTGGGGGGCTCTGACATTCTCCTGCAGATGCACCAGATCGGGGGCCTGGTGGAAGAACTGAAAAAGCGGGGCATCCGCTCCACCCTCCGAGATAAAAGACCAGAACTCAGAGTGAGGGAGGGTGGCCCGGGAGAGGAGCCGCTAATGTCAGAGTCTCACCTCCAGAGAAGCCTGGCCCGTCCTGCTTCCCTCAGGTGACTGTTTGCACTGGTTCCTCCAGTTTGTAAGCAGACGGGTGATTTTAGCCTGTCTGGTGTTTGGGCAAGGAATATCCCATCGTGAACAAAATCATAACCACTGCACTAATCAAGGCCGTATTACGATTGTTGTCAACAAAATTCCTTCTTCTGTTGTCCTTGGCTCTTTGCCTGATTCAGGAGTAAACCTCAGAGCTCCGGAATCCTTGTTGTTACTCATAGATCCTCCTCAAATATGTCAGTCTACAAAGATAATATAACCCCCTTCCCCAGTTTTTTTGTAGCTTGTTCTGTTAAGGAAAATGATGGACAAGGAAGAAAACAAGATAACTGGGTTTTCTGGTTTTTTAAAAAGATAAATGGCCAACCATTTGGGAAAAAAAAAAAAGAAACTTTGCAAGGTCTAGGGGGGCGTGGCATCTGGGGAGCGGTGACCTGGGGATGCTATAACCAGGCCAACGTCTCTTCTTGACATCAGCCCAAGAACTGAGATTAAAAGATCATGGCCCCACGTTAACCTCTGCATCTTAAATAGGACGCAATTCTGCATTGTACAGGTTTGTCCAGGAAAAAACACTTTGGCCAATTTAAAAAAAAAATAACATATAAGTCACATAGACTTCCCAGATGTGGTAAAGAATCTGTCTGTCAATGAAAGAATTGCAAGAGATGTGGGTTTGATCCCTGGGTCGGGAAGATCCCCTGGAGGAGGAAATGGCAGCCCACTCCAGTATTCTTGCCTGGAGAATCCCATGGACAGAGGAGCCTGGCCGGCTACAGGCCGTGGGGCTGCAAAGAGTCAGATACAACCGAGCAACCGGGCACACCGCTCACCTGTCATGAAATTCAACACATTCCAGTGGTTTTTAATATGCTCCCAGTGGTGTGCACACATAACCGCCCTTCAGTCCCAGAGCGTTTTCACCACTCCAAAAGGAAAGCCTGTACCGCAGCACTCACTCTCTTCCCCCCAGCCCCTGACAGCCCCTCACTGTGCTACAGACCTGCCTGTTCTGGGCGTTTCATCTTAGTATACACGCAGCCATATAATGTATCACCTTTTGTGTCCAGCATCTTTCACTTAGCATATTTTTGAACTTCAAGCCTTCACTTCTTTTTATGGTTGAATACTATTCCATCTTCCAGAATGTTCTACGTATTCCAGAATGTTTTGTGTTTAATCCCGCGGTCCACTGATGGGCACTTGCGTTGTCTCCACTCTTTCCGTGGTTTGCTTATTATAAGTAGTATTACTTTATATTTATGTTTCCAAGTTTTGTGTGAACATGTGTTCTCATATTTGCCTAGGAATGGATTTGCTGGGTGATATGGTAATTTTATGTTAAATTTTGGAAGGCCTGTCAAGCACTTTCCACAGTGGGTGCATTGTTTTACACTCTTGGCAGAAATGATGAGGATTCCTGTTTCTTCATATCCTTGCCAACTCGTGATTTTCTCCTTTTCAGATTAAAGCCAGCCCAAGTGCCTGTGAAGCGGTAAGTCCCTGTGGTGTCTACTAATGACGTTGAACATCTTTTTATGTACTTGTATATGTTCTCTGGGAAAATGTCTATTCAGATTCTTTGCCCATATTTTAATTGGACTATTTACCTTTTCTAATGTGGAGTTTTAAAATGCCTTTATATGCAGGCAGATCTCATTTTATTGTGCTTCACAGATATTGTGGTTTTTACATATTGAAGGTAGTGGCAACCCCATGTTGTTAGATGATATTTAACATTTTTTAGCAATAAAGGTTTTTTTTTTTTTTTTTTTAAACTCATTTGGCTGCCCTGAGTCTTAGCTGCAGCATGAGGGATCTTTAATTGTGGCATGTGGGATCTAATTCCCAAACCAGGGATCAAACCCAGGTACCCTGAGTTGGGAGCTCAGAGTCTTAACTACTGGGCCACCAGGGAAGATCCAATAAAGTATTTTTTGACTAAGGCATGTATATTCTTTTTTAGACTTAATGCTATTGTACACTTAAACTATAATGTAAATATAGTTTTTATACGCACTATGTCGTTCAGTTGCTTAGTTGCCCCGACTCTGCAACCCCATGGACGATAGCATGCCAGGCTTCCCTGTCCTGCACTGTCTCCTGGAGCTCACTCAAATTCATGCCCACTGAGTTGGTGATGTTAGCTGACCGGCTCATTCTCTGCCGCCTCCTTCTTTTGCCTTTAATCTTTCCCAGCATCGGGGTCTTTTCCCATAAGTCAACTTTTCACATCAAGTGGCCAGAGTATTGGAGCTCCAGCCTCAGCATCAGTCCCTCGGTTGGCTCTTCACACAGTGAATATTATATGCGCCGGGCGGCCGGAACACTTGCGTGACTCTCCTTATCTCTGTATTCACCTCGTTGCAGTGATCTGGAAATGAACTCCTAATATCCCAGGGTCGCCTTGCATTTTAGATGCAAGATTCATACCAGATCCATGATCTGCAAGCACCCCCCTTCTCTAGATTGTCCTTTTGCTTCCGTGAGTGCTCCTTTGATGTATATAGCTTTTAATTTTGATGAACATCTTGTCAACTTTAATCAAAAGTCTTGAGTCAGTGTTTCTGAACTTGTTTTCAGTATCATTCCACTAAGGAGAGAATTCTAATTTAATTTGATGAGATACATTAAAAGTTAAGGGGCAGATTTTTGTTAAACATCCTTCAGCTTTGAAGGGCCACAGTCATTGCAATATATAAGATTTCCTCCAACAATCAACTTTTCCCCTTGGGGAACAATTTTGCTGCCTCTATTCTGCCAAGAATTTAGGTGTTAGGTCAAAGCTAGTGCCCTTCAACTGAGCTAGGGTGATGCTGTGGGGTGTGAGATGCTGTGGGATGTGAGATGCTGTGGGGTGTGAGATGCTGTGGGTTCAGTGAGACTGGATCTGGTGTTTCCCTACATGCTCAGCTAGTCCCAGTGGGGGCGGTTCCTCTGGCCACATTCAGGGGTAGGATATGAGGCTGTACACCTTTTCTGAGAAATGCCCAAGGGGACACTGGTCCGTGGAGACCCTGGAGTAGCACCCTGGGTGCTGACGGGCGCTGGGGAGGGACTGGGCTGCTGTCTCCAGTGTAGCTCCCGAGAAAATCCATGTCAATCTCTTGCCTATCTCTGTGAGCACCAGGACAGTCTGGACCTCCCAGAAGCTGAAGAATCTGTTCTTTACTTAGTGAACAGATGGAGCTGGCCTGCATTAGGGGTGTGGGGTTTCCCTAGTGAAGTGGAAAATGAACCCAGGAAGCACGAACTCTTCCGGAAGAGTCTCAAGGTGTCTGATGGCTTTAGAGCCCTGGGAGCCTCCTCTGAAGTGTCAGAGGCCACAGAGGTGGCTGGGTTGTCTACTGCGTCCAGACTGCCTGAAATCCCCCACAGCCCCAGAGCTGCCCTGACTTTTGAAATTAAAGGGCTTCTCTGGTGGCTCTGACAGTAAAGAATCTGCCTGCAATGCAGGAGACCTGGGTTCCTTCCCTGGAAAGGGAGGCTCCCCAGTCCAGTGGGTAAGGAATGACTACCCACTTGGGGATTCTTGCCTGGAGAATTCCATGGATAGAGGAGCCCAGAGAGCTATAGTCCATGGGGTCTCCAAAGAGTCAGAAATAAAAGTGGGTGCACGNNGTACCTTCTGGTGAGCTGATTCATAGGTCATGCAGGACAGACGGGGCCCGGTTGAGAGTTGCTAGGCAACACACAGAGATGTGACCAGATCAGAATGAATGGCTACAATGGATGTTCTGGATGACCTGTGACTTTCTGTTTGCTTTTTATCTCCTGTTCTGATTGTTCAGATAATTAAACGTGGCCATGCAGGCAGCCCGTCACTGAGAAGCCTCTTTATTGCAGCAGGCATTTGGCTTCCAGGGAAGGGAGAGAGCCAGTAAATCTGACGTGCTGTGCGGTCAGAGCTCACGCTTCATGGCTTCTGTCCTTTCTTCTCCTCTCCTCCTCCTCGTCTCCCTCATCTTCCTCCTCCTCTTTCTCGTCTTCTCCACCGGACCAGATAACGTTTCATTTCCTAATTTTAAAAGTAGGTATTATCCGCCACCAGAGCAGATTGAAAGAGTAATTTATCTCAAGAACCAGTGTAAATGATCTCTTGGTCAGTGTTTTCTTTGGTGATAAATATCTCACTTCTTGTCTTCTTGGTCCATATTTAGAGGAAGTTGAGTTTTCTTGGATGGTTTTCTGGAAACCTTTAATTATCTGGAAGAGACCACATGGTGAGGTGAACACGTGGAAGATATAGAAATCCAGAATAAGAAAGCTTTTAAAACTGGACACATCTAATCAGTTCTCTATGTGTCCAATGTGTTACTCAGAGGAATTGAGAACATACTTTTTTCCTGGAGAAGCAGGTGGCTGTTGAATTTTTAGAACAGTTTACTATTAAGTGGACATTTTGGCAGAAGAAAACAGTGAAACCAGGGATGCTTCGTTATTTATCGTCTTTTCTCACGAAAATACCTTGCTAAGTATCACCGAGGCTGCAAAGTAACAAGACCTCAGGTCTGTGATCAGAGACAGCTCATTATCTAGTGAGTCAAGATTAAAGCGTGCAAGGACTGAGTAATACTCCATGGTGCCCGGCCCACAGCTCCTTCACCATCCATTTGCCAGTGGGCCCTCAGGTCGCTCCCATGTCCTGGCTACCGTAAATACTGCTGCAGTGAGCGCTGAGGGCGCATGTGTGGTTTTCTCAGGGGACAAGCCATAAAAGGGAAGGAAACTGGGTCATTTGTAGACATGTGGATGGACCTAGGGCCTGTCATGCAGAGTGAAGTAAGTCCAAAACAGAAAAATAGGTATGATCTATTAACGTATACATGTGAACTCTAGAAAAACGGTACAGATGAGTCTATTTGCAGGGCAGGAAAGGAGATGCAGACACAAAGAATGGACTTGCGGACACAGAGGGGGACGGGGAGGGTGCGACGAATTGGGAGACTAGCTTTGACATGTATACACGACCACGGGTAAAACAGACAGTAGCAGGAAGCCAAGGCATCATGCCATTAGGTCATGAGGAGCCTAATGGGTTAAATCCATGTATGCATGTGCATATAGCAGAGGAAGCTCAACTCAGTGCTCTGTGATGATCCAGAGGGCTGGGACAGGGGTGGGGAGAGGTCCACGAGGGAGGAAATATATGTATACATACAGCTGATTCACTTTGTTGTACAGCAGAAGCTAACACACCATTGTGAAGCAAAATAATAATAATAATAATGATATAACCCAACACTTGTGTGGGAAACTGCAACCAAATTATTGGAAAATCAGTCTTATAAGGAGAGATCGCAAAGGCTAGTATTTCAGAAGAAAGCAGGCTTAAGCTCAGGTAAGTCAAGTGCAAGTCACATTTAAGTGAGATGATAAGAAAATAAACAGAATTTAGGACACTAGATACGAAGGAGAACCTTCAGGAGGGGGATCTGGGCAGAGGTGCAGAGGTCGGACGAGGCAGGACGGCAGCCGACGGAGAGCGGTGGCCACACACACTCACGTGCGGGGTCCAGAATGTGACGGGCGCAGCCACACTCCCCAGCGTTTGGCACACACTGTGATCAAGGAAATGGCAACCCACTCCAGTTTTCTTGCCTGGAGAATCCCATGGACAGAGGAGTCTGGCGGACTCCATGGGGTCACAAGAGTCGGACACGACTAAGTGACTAAACGGCCACCACCAAGCGATACAGTCGTGGGAGAAATGGTCTGGCAATGGGTGGGCCGGAGGCAGAGAGATGGGAGAGACGATCAGGAGCACGGTCAGGGAATTCGGGAGCGAGATGCTGAAGGCGCGGCGGCTGAGAGGGTGGGCAGTGCAGACAGGAAGGGAGGCCGGGGAATGCAGACTGAAAGTGCAGAAAACTGCCCTGGGCCAGGCAGCTGATCGGCTACACAGGGAAGTGAAAAAGAGAGGAAAGAGTGAGGAATGAATGGAAAGTTTCATGTCTGCATGATCAGAAACGTGATGAAAAGCGAGGTCAGGCGGAGGGGGTGGTTTGGGAGGGAAAATCATTGTGTGTTTCAGGAGCTGAAGTTCCAATAAGCAGATGCAGGGGGTGAGTGGTGAGAGGCGGTTAGCGCTCTAGGCAGGTAATGTGAACCCCCTTTCTGCAGGTGCAAGAAAGCCACATCTGCGTGGTGAGATTCCAGTTGGGGAAGAAAAATTTTAGGAAAGCTTGTTATCCAGAGGCAGTGAGACTCCAGTGCATGAACTCTTCTCCTTGCAAGAGTTTAGGTCCTGCTGGGCATCTCATGGCACCTCTAGCTCAATATGTTAAGACTAAGTCCTCTTTTTCCTCATCATCCTCTGGTTCTTATCTCAGTGTTTGGTGCCAGTAACAACCAGCCCGGGATTCCCTGGTGGCTCAGCAGTAAGGATCCACCTGCAGCGTGAGACCTGAGAGATGCAGCTCTGGTCCCTGGTCGGGAAGATCCCCTGGAGGAGGGCACGGCAACCCCCTCCAGTGTTCTTGCCTGGGGAGTCCCATGGGCAGAGGAGCCTGGCGGGCTACAGTCCCTGGGGTCACAAAGAGTTGGACACGATTGAAGCAGCTGAATACACATGCTCTCAGCAACCAGGGAAGCCAGCAAACAGGAGGCCTGGGAAACATCTGGACTTCTCTTTCCACCCCTTGTCATGTCTTTTAGTAAACACAGTGCTCAAATGTAATGCAGTCAGTCCATATGTTTAGTGGGGTTTTGGTCTCATTAAAGAAAGTTTTATTCAAAAGTCATGAGGCTATTTCTCTATGCCATTATGAACACTCTTTAACATTTTATTTCCACATTTATGGCATTAATCCACCTGAAAATAAACTTTTGATGTATGGTATATGAGGCAGGGCTCTGATTCCATACATGTTTCTTCCATGTAAATGACCACCTCAACATTTATCAGAAGGACACATCCTTTGGTCTTAAGTGTCCCCAGGGGTTTTTGCCAAGAGCACATGCATATATGGATTTGTTTCCGTTTAGTCCATTAGGTTCTTCATGAACGAATGGCATGGTGCCTCAGTTATTGCACTTTATAATAATGCTTCTGGTGTGGTAAACAGTTTTTCCATTTCCTAATTCATTCTTCTTCAAGAGTGACTTGGATATTGAAGTTAGCTCCTCTAGGAGCCTTTCATTGTTGCTATCTAGAAATGAAATTTATTTTTATATGCTGAATTTTTATAAACTTTCGATTTTGCTGAATTTTCCTTTTGATTCTAATGAATTTTTATGAATTCATTTCTCTATATAAAATTCATATCATCTCTATTTTCAGATCTTATATTTTTCCTTTTTTTTTGTTATTCTTGCCTGTCTTGATGGCTGGGCCCTCCACTGTGAAAAAATTTCTGATATAAAGCATCATTTTTCTTGTGCTCCTAATCTCAGAACAAAAAAATTAACTTTTAAATGATTAATTGCAATATTTGCTATAGATTTTCTTTTGTAGAATAATCTCATTAGACTGAGAAAAATCTCTTCTGTTCCTAGTTTATTAGGCAATTTGTGATTTTTATCATGAAAAAACTTTATCAAGTTCTGTTTCCGCATTTGTGACTGTCTTCATTTGTTCTGTTATTAGGTAGGATTGCATCAGTTGCTTTTCCAAAATCAAACCAACCTCGCACTGCAGAGTTAAACCTAAGTTATTCGTGATAACTGTACTTTTTGCCAGATTCAGTTTGTTCATATTCTATTCAGACTTTCTGTGTATGGTGGTGGCTTGGTCTCATAACTTATTATGCTTAGCTCTGCACCACAGACTGCAGCCCACCAGGCCCCTCTGTCCATAGGGTCTCCCAGGCAAGAATACTGAGGCAGGTTGCCGTTTCCTTCTCCAGGGGGTATTTGAGAAATATTGATCTGTATAATTTCCTTTCACTTACCATTCTTGTCAGATTTTATATTAAGGTTTTATATTAATTTCAAAAAGTGACATGTAATTTTTTTCTGTCCTCCAAATGAATTTTTATGTATGTATGTATTTATTTTTTTTATAGGGAAAAGCTCTGTGACCAAATACTTGGACCTAAAGTTTTTCTTAGAAGGTTTTTTTTAAGCTCTTTATTATGGAAACAGTCTACTTAATACATTTACTGATGTATTTGGGTTTAAATGTGCCATCTTACTTTGTAGTCTGAACTTTCCCCACGTGTTCTGTGTATTTTTCTCTCCTTTGTTGTCCCTCAGTTTAAAAGAGTATTTTTTAAAATCCATTTTTAATTAGACGAAAACTGCTTTAAAATGTTGTGTTGCTTTCTGTCATACAACATGAATCAGTCATAATTATAGCTGTAACGCCTCCCTGTTGAGCCCCCCTCCCACCCCCATCCCGCCCTTCTAGGTCTTCACAGGGTGCCAGGCTGGGCTCTCTGTGTTGCACAGCAGCTTCTCACTAGCTATTAACAGAGAATTTTTTCAATCAAATTTTCCTCTTCACTGGTATAAAAGTCAGGCACTCTGCTTTTGTTTCTTTTAATACTTATCCAAGAAATTGTCCTACTTAACTTACTACTTTTAAAACGATTTGTTACTGTCATCCTTTTTTCAGAACAATGCAAGGAGATTATAAACTTGACTGTTTATCCTTGCTTGCTTAATTTATTATTGTTACTTTAAAGTTTTTTTAATCCTCAAGAGACATTGTTTTTGTATAGTAAATTTTATTTAGGTTTACCCATGTATTTCCACTGTGTTGGGGCTTCCCTGGTGGCTCAGACAGTAAAGAATCTGCCTGCAATGCAGGAGACCCCACTTCAGTCCCTGGGATGGGAAGATTGCCTGCAGGAGGGCGTAGCAATCCACTCCAGTATGCTTGTCTGGAGAATCCCATGCACAGAGCCTGGCAGGCTACAGTCCTTGGGGTTGCAAAGAGTTGGACATGACTGGTGGCTAACACTTTTCCTTTATTTGCCTCTGCATTTCAAGCCTTCAACCTGGGCTGATTTTTCCTCTACTTGACCTATGTTCTTAAGAATTTCCTTTAGCCTGCTGTTGCCAGTGCTTTCGATCTTTGTTATAAAGAGCAATTGTTTAGCCCTCGTTTTTGGAGGATGTATCTAATGGATATAGATTATTTCTCCGCACTCATTGAAGACGTCAGTTCTTTGTCTTCTGACTTCAGTGGTTGTCAACAAGAAGGCAACTAGGATTCTCATTCCTTTGAAGGACTGTCTTCGTCTCTCTTTCTACCAGTACACACACACGTACACTCACACGCGTATATGTGTACATGTATTTCTGGCTGCTTTTACTATTTTTGTTATCCTTACAGTTTTCGACGTTTCTTTCTAATCCGTCTTCATGTGGATTTGTCTTCATTTTTCCTGTTTGAAATTGGTTGCACTTTTGAACTTGAATCATGAGGTAAACTATGGCAAAACAGCTTGTGAGAGTAGGGAGGAGTATGAGAAAGACATCACAAAGAAAGGAGCGATCAGATTCAGAAGGCGTGGGAGGGAGAAGTAGAAAATAGGAACACGCCATCAGGACCAGATGCTTCGGAAAGGAGCGGTGACGTGTGCGAGTGTGTGTGTGTGTGTGTGTGTGTGTGTGTGTTGATGGTCACACTTGAATGAAACTCAGAGGCTACGTAAAATCTGTATAAATTATCTTTCTTCTCAACATCTCACTGAATTCCTAGCAGAAAGTTTTAAAAAGGAGATTTCTAATGTTAATTCTTAAATTCCATAACCAGGGTGAAAACTTGGAGGCATAAGGCTGAACCGTGAGGTCACAGTGATCCTGGGAGTTTTCCTTGAACTAAAAAGAGTGTTAACTTTTCAGTTGTCTTATATAATTTGAACACGTTGTTTGAAAATTAGTGTAAAATGAGAACATCAGAAGCATGACATCAGTTTTTTTTCGTATTATATAAAATGCAGTTACCTTAAAACTCTTACAAGCGTCAAATACCCTGGAGTTGCTATTTGTTAAGAATGCAAGTAATGAAAAGTAGATTTCATTCCAGTAGCTTGATGCCTTGATTAATTAATTATGCTCAAAGCCAGCCTGGTGAGCCGTGCAAAGTGCCCATCGATTTCTAGGATGCAGACGGGCAGGGAAGCCGACCCACGGGGAGCAGTTTTAATCCGTCAGTCCGCGCTGGCCCCTTTGTTGAAGCCGATTGCATTTGACACTCCAGGATCCCTGCGTTCGGCCTGAGCTTCGGCAATTGGCTTTTCTCCTGCTTAATAAAGAAGCAGCAAGAGGCCCACAGGGCGCTCACAGTCTGTCAAGTTTCTCCCTGTCGACTCCACTTATCTCTTCATTCTCTAGTATTTCTCAGGCTACTGAGAGAATAATACACTGAAACCATTACTTCCCAGAGAGATAAATGTTCTCAAGCCTTTTGCAGCCGTAAGGGGGGCTCTGGGACCTCCGCAGTCCACAGATCCCAAGGCTGGCTCGAGAGTTGGACTTGGGGCACCCACTCTTTCCCGGTTGACCTCCTTGTCCCGAAAGTGCTCTCACTGTTAGGATGTCCACCTCAGGGCCCTGATATGGCTAAGGAGAGGATTTCATATAGATCCAAACTCGCCAGGAGCAATGTTGTAAGACTCGCTATTCCAAAGTGTATTCGACAGTCCTAGGTACCTACTCAGGTTTGCATCGAGCCCGAAGTTACCTGTGTATGTGTGCAAGCACGCATGCGTGCCTGCTTCTTTCACAGTCTGAGCTGCATGATTCATGGGGGATCCACATGGGATCCGTTCCACATTCTCGCTTGATCCTGTTTTAGACTATCAGAAGCACCAGGCAAGATTAAATACTCAGTGTCCAGCCCTGGAAAATGACGATGAAGGCCGCTCTGTCTGGAGCCTACAGAAGGCTGAAAGGCTGTGGTGCAGTAAGATGGAGAAAGCCTGGACCCCCCTCCTCAGTCCTGACATTGCTGCTCAGTGGCTGGATGATCCTTCGAAGTTTTTCTGCACATGAGCTGGGAATGATTCCTGCCTTTTAGAGCTGCTGTGAGAGCTCACTGGAATAACACACATTCAGCACTTGCCCAGCAAATGACACAATGGCCTGAAGGTCCGTGTCTCCCCAAATTCACGTGCTGAACCCCTAGTCTCAAGGTGATGGCACTGGGAGGTGGGTTCTTGTCGGTGATCAGGCCACGTGGGCGTGCGCTCATGAGTGGAATGACTTCCCTTTGAAGAACAGACACAAGAACTTGCTCTCGTTCTGCCCTTCCCCCCACGTGGGGGCACGAGAAGTCTGCAACCCCGAGGCAGGTGCTCACTGCACCACTGAGACCCCGATCTCAGATTTGCAGCCTCCAGAGCCGTGGGAAAAACTTATCTGCTCTTTATCTGACATCATTAGCCATAGCACCTCCATCCCCATAAACTGAGAAACATGGTACCAGTTTACTCTCAGGGTAGCCCTTGCTAGCTAAGAAACAAGGATATTGGTGCAAGTGGTCTAGACATTTTTTTCTGGTGCTTATACATTCTGACTTTAATACTGCAGTATCAGACTTTAGATGTTTAGTGTGACTTGTACAAATGTAGCTGGATTTTATCTTGAAATGTTCCTTTAGTATCTCAAAGGAGGCTCAGAAGAGAGAGAGATGGTAGCCAAGGCGTCTGTCTGAAGGGTTTTTTTCCTTTTGTCCATTTGAATGACTGATTAGCCAGGAACCTGAATCACAGAGCGTCACAATCACGAAATCATGCGCTGAGATGAGGGGGCTCTTTGTGAAACTCCTCCTATGTGCTAGATATGTTCATACAGTCTCACTGAATCATGTGAAAAGCTCTCCAAGGTTGGCAGAATCAACATCTCTTGTTTCGCAGATGAACGTAGCTGAGAGGCCTCATGGGTAGAAAGCAACAGGGTGCGAGGTTGAGTCCTTTCCCCAGCCCTGACCCCTGTGTCTCCTCTTCACCACTGCGCAGGAAGGTGTGAGTCAGGCGCCCAGAGGAGAAGACAGATGGAGCGATGGGGTCACTGGGGAAGAGGATGGTGGAGTCAGCGGCCCAGAGCCCCTGATTTGACCCTGATGGGAACACAGGAATGGTTGGTGGCCAGCGTGTATGTCTTGGGACAGAAACAAGCAGAAACTGGACATCCTGCAAAAAGTCAAGGCCGAGCTTCCACCACATCCAGAAGGTTGGAGATCAAGCAAAGGGTCTCCCTTCCCACCTGCCTCTGTTCATGACTCTCGTGCCCTCCTTTATGTGAAGTTGCAACTGGCTTTTCGCTCTGGTTTAATTTCCTTAAACAACTGGGACCCAGAGAGGCTCTGTCACGATCCTGCAAATTCAGAAAAGGTTTATAAAGTGAGAAAGCAATGGGAAAGTGTGGCAGTCATGTAAATGCTGCACTTTAGGACTGTCTGATTCAGAAACAAATAGAGACTTCCAGGGTCTAAGGTGCACTTGCATAGGACATTGAAATTGTTCTATTACTTGTTCATTTTCTTTTATGAAGTAGAGCCTGAGAGACAGAAGTGTAAGCAAAATTTAATTCAATTTGTAGACACTCAGCTTAAATATGTCTAGAAAATATCTGTTTATAGATCAGAGGTATGCCTGCCCCAGAAACATGCCTGGACTATTGTTTCGGAAGCCAGCATCCCATTATTCTTCACCAAAGGACTTATTAGTTGGCTGCCAATCATAAGGACATTTTTTTTTCTAGATTATTAACTTCATTTTACATGTTGCCACCCTAAATCCACTATTTTTTTATTTGACTTTGTTAAGCTTTTATATCCCATATTTCCTTCCTTATTCTGAGGTTCAGCTGTTGCAGCTGCTGTTCCCCTGTTGGAACATTTAAAAAACATTTTTACTAAACCCTGCTATTGAATGTATTTGTAAGGGAGCACAGTTGACTCCTTACTTTTGATCTACATTTGGCTAATGAGGCTGGTCCTTATCAGAAATTGTAGGATGAGATAACTAGATAGCATCACCAACTCATTATAACTCATTAGACACGAATTTGAGCAATTTCCAGGAGATAGTGGAGGACAGAGGAGCCTAGCATGCTGCAGTCCACAGGGTCGCAAAGAGTCGGACACGACTTAGCCACTGAACAACCATTAGTTCTTAGATTTTGGCTTTAGAATATAAACAGTGCATACGCAGCCATTCTTGAACGTCTGCCTTAAGGCAACGAAAATCGAATGACCAGGATCTGAGTCGCGGTGTCACAGACCTGAGCCCCTCCTGCATGCTGAACATCTTCTGGATCCCAGTGGGTTGGAAAGGAGGTAGGGTCTCACTCTTCTGGACCCCGCTTTGTGTTGCTGAGGCTGGGGCTCTCCCAACCATGACCCTGCTTAGCCTGTTGATTCCCATGAGGTTCTAACCAAGAGGATGCTGGAGGGAGAGACTGCTAGGCTGGGGGTCAGCTAGTCTGGGGGTCAGAGTGGGACTTGATCTGCTCAGTGTGATGATTCTAGGAACCTGCCTTCACCGTGACTGTGCCTGTTGGCCCCAGTTTCCAGTTCTACCCATGCCCCCAAACCAGCCCCAGTACACCCACTCAGAAATAAGAATACCAGCTGGACAAACACCCCCCACAACTAAGTTTTAGTATCAGCATCCTGAGTTGGACCATCAATACTGGTGATGCAACTTCTGCACATGAGCAGCCAAGTTTCTGAACCCTGAGCAGCTGTCACCGTCTTCCCTTGGTGACCCCAGCTCAGAGAGTAGCTCTTCCCTGCACATTGCCTCTTCATGTTACAATCTGGTTCCTTTTCAATGCTTTGCTGTTGTTCAGTCACCAAGTTGTGTCTGTTTCCTTGTGACCCCATGGACGGCAGCTTGCCAGGCTTCCCTGTCCTTCACTATCTCCCAGAGCTCACTCAAACTCACGTTCACTGAGTTGGTGATGCCATTCAACCATCTCATCCTATGTCACCCTCTTCTTCTGCCCTCAATTTTCCCCAGCATCAGGGTCTTTCCCAGTGAGTTGGCTGTTCACATCAGGTGGCTTTACTTCTTAGCTAGATAAACGTGTATGTTGATTTCTCTTAAGTGACTAGTGGAATTTCTGGTTAAAATGACTAGTGGAATTTCGATGTTCCTGAGTGGACCTCAACTAATGCCATCAAGTTCTTCATATATGAAATGGCAGTAAGAATGCCCGCCTGTTGTGGGTTGAATTGATTCCCTCCATTCATATGTAGAAGTCCTAGCCTCCAGTATCTCGGGATGTGGACTTACTTGGGAAAAAGGCCCTTTGAGGATGCAACCAGTGAGCAGGAGGTGCTCCTGGAGTGATCAGGTTCCTAGTCCGACATGACTGGAGCCTCTGTGAGAAGAGGAGATAAAGACACAGATAAGCGATGAGAACACCCTTCAGTGACAGGTAGAGACGGGCAATGTGCTGCAAACCAGGGGACGCAGGGCTGCCCGCCGTCACCAGAAGTAGGAGAGAGGCACAGAAGACCTTCCCCCCAGAGTCCTCAGGAAGAAATGATTCTGCCCACACCTTGATGCTGGACTTCCAGCCTCCAGAAGTTTCAAGAAACTGCTCTCCATTGTTTTAAGCCATCTGGTTTGTGGGCCTTTGTAACAGCAGCCCTAGGAATTCACTTAACTTAGGGATTGCTCATGAGCAGTAAACCAGGATTGTAGGGAGTCCAGTTTGGTGCCTGATGTGGGCAGATTCTCTGTAAAAGGGAACTGTTCTTAACCTCATGCCTTTGACTGTTACAGGTCATTCTTGTGGGCCATGCTTGGCTTCCTCTTGGTCCTTGACTCAGCTGCTGATGAGCCCCGTGGCAGGAGCACGTGTTGAAGGTTTTCTGTGGGTCCCTCCTTTAGGAGAGGCAGAGGGACCCTTCTGCAGGGTCATCCGGCTCCTGAGCCCCCCAGGGGTCAGCTGAGACCACCGTGACAGAGACGGTCCGTTTGTCCCTCTGCACTGCCCTGCATCCCCCTCCCTTCACCCCAGGGTGCTCTTCAGCAGACCTCTGCACACGTGCCTCTGGCTCTGAGTCGGTTTCCCCAGAGAGTCTGATACCTTAGAGTAAATACGAAGCCTGCAGTTGGGTTCAGCTTCACCGACGGTTCAGCAGGTGAAGAATCCCCCTGCCATTGCAGGAGAAACAGGAGATGTGGGTTCAATCCCTCAGTCAGGAAGGTCCCCTGGAGAAGCAAATGGCAGCCCACTCCAGTATTCGTGCCTGAGAAATCCACTGGACAGCGGAGTGGGGTGGGCTATAGTCCAGAGTCTCAAAGAGCTGGACACAACTGAGTGACTAAGAACACACACACAGACACGCTTGTGCAGGTGTGTGTGAATGTGCACATATTTAGATCTTCCAAAGTTGAATTTGCACAAGTACAGGGTCTGTGAGAGAACAACAGATTCTACAGAAATTCTTGCAATTCTGTATAGCTGTTAGTTCACCTAATGGCTCAGCACGGTTTGTTCAGCAACATGAGCAAATTGCTGCATTCTCTGCCTGTTTAGTCTGACTTCGGAAGCACTACAAATTCTCTGTGAGAAACACAGGAGCTTATCAGGCTGGGCTTCTCCACATCTGCTCAGTCGCTCAGTCACGTCTGACACTCTGCAGCCCCACGGATGTTAGCTAGGCTCCCCTGTCCGCGGGATTTTCCAGGCAAGAATGCTGGAGTGGGTCGTCATTTCCTCCTCCAGGGGATCTTCCCAACCCAGGGGTTGACACTGAGTCTCCTGTGTCTCCTGCAGGGCAAGCGGATTCTTTACCCAATGAGCCATAAGGCTGATTTAAATGTTATATTCCTAACCTGTAAACGGGGTGGCCTCAATGAGAATACACATCTGAGACTGCACAATCCAAGGACATTCTGTGCTGCGATGGGGTTTACTTCTGTTTGCTGAAAATAAAGATGATATTTTATGTGAACGCATGTAATCCTTCTGTCTACAGTAGAAGACAGGGCTGTAGATTTTAGATGCCAAATATCTAAAACACTTGCTCCTTTGTCCTATTTTAAAGATGCATTCAAAGTAATTTGTGATGTGAGAAAGCATTTGAGTAGTTTGGAGCTTCAGATTCTATCCATAATGGAATGCCTTTTCCCCGCACATCATTCACAGGTCTAATACCAGTGGCAACAAGTCAATTTAGAAATTGCTACCTTTCAAGAAGAAATGTAGAGTGTTCACTGTTTACCAGGTGTGTGGGCTATTGCACAGAATTCACAAATATATTCTTATCGTCTAAGACATAAAATAAGGTCTCAAATTATTTTCAGCTTTGTCTTTTTTTTTTTCCAGAATGGAAAATTAGAAAGTGTAAGAGGAGGGTACAACAGGGCAGTGGCTTTTCAATGCTTCCAATAAAGGACATCTTTTGTAATTTCATTAATTTAGTGAGAGTTCATGAGATACTTGTATTTTTAGCAAACACTAATTGAGGAAACACATTACTGTAAAAGATATGAATTCAGTAACAGCTTCGAGTAATTTTTTATTTTACTAATCACAGTAGCATCAATATAGTTGCAAAATATAGTATATGTGTGTTAGAGAAAGTGTGTGTGTGTGTTTCTGAAAGTGTGAAAGTGGCTCAGTTGTGTCCGATTCTTTGTGACCCCATGGACTGTAGCCCACCAGACTCCTCTGGCCATGGATTTCTCCAGGCAAGAATCCTGGAGTGGGGAGCCATTCCCTTCTCCAAGGGATCTTTCCAACTTGGGGCTCGAACCTGGGTCTCCTGAATTTCAGGCAGATTCTTTATCCTCTGAGCCACCAGGGAGGCCTAATTCAGTTCAAAGGAAACACACAGCCGGTGCAGGAAATCCTGCACTGCCCCGGGATTCTGAGGCCTGGGCTTGGCACGGAGGGAGGAGGGAAGGACAGAAGCCCTGGGATCTGGAGCCTGGCTTCCTGTCCTGGTGCCCCCTGCCCCGCAGGGGCCGGGTCATCACGGAAAATCCAACCTTTCACTCACTGTGCCTTCTTATTCCTGAAAGCAACGCCAGCTTTAGAAGGGCTGCTCATTTCAGTGTGACCTCCTGGGAGTCTCTTCTGAGCTTGGGTATATGGCACTTTGCAGGCAGCGATCTCCAACGTCAAGGCACTGTTTCTCCCTGCTGTGTGAATAATCTGCTGGTGGCCCTGGTCTTGCCCTCAAAGAATTAATGAGCACAGAGAGGGGATCAGGGCCTTCTGTGAACATTCAATTAACTGAGGAAGCTTCTGTGCAGTGGCAGGAATGGCCAGTGCCCGGTCCCCAGGAGGGTCCTCAGCCCAAGTTCCTGGGCTGGGCTGGTGGTTATTGATGAGGCCATTGGTCATCCATTGTGCCAGCTCATTTTGGGTCTCCTCGGGGAACCCCCTGTTCTTCCTCTCTGACTTCCTCTCTCCTACAGTATGCATTTGACCATAAAAATGTGTCACACTGCCTTTCACTGAGTCAGTGGGGTAGTGATTTCCCTGTTGTTAACCAAGATCAGGTGTCTCTGCCTCCCTGAGTCTCAGTTCTCTGCAGCAGTTCAAATACAGCTTACATCCATGGAGTAGGAAATTTAATAGCTTAGGATTTTAACTCTCTCTAAACTGTTCTGTCAGTTCAGTTCAGTTCAGTTCAGTTCATTTCAGTCACTCAGTCGTGTCTGACTCTTTGCAACCCCATAAACCACAGCACACCAGGCCTCCCTGTCCATCACCAACTCCCGGAGTCCACCCAAACCCATCTCCATTGAGTTGGCGATGCCATCCAACCATCTTACCCTCTGTCGTCCCCTTCTCCTCCTGCCTTCAATCTTTCCCAGCATCAGGGTCTTTTCTAATAAGTCAGCTATTCTATAATGTTTACAAAATCCCAGTCAAAATTTCAGAAGGGTAAATAAATAACGAAAGCATACTTACTTGATTTTAATTGGCACTACATAAAATTGTGAGATAATTTCAGAGGATCGTTGACGTCACAGTCTACTTCGTCTTCTAACCCACAGAGAAGGCATAGCCCACTGTTCAGTCAGATTTTGGTTTTCTTTTCTTTCTTTCTTTTTTCTTTTTCCAGTAGTAATTTCATAGTTTTCTGTGTAGAAGTCTTCTGTTTTGGTGCTTTTAAGATTATAAAGTATATTTAAGGATTTTTAAAAAATTTTCTAATCATCTTTGCTGGTGTAGTGTCCACTAGACTTAGTAAACTGATTTATTACTTTTAGTATTTTTTATCTGTAGATTATTTTAGCGTTCTTTTAAAAAGCATATTACCTTTTAATAATGAAATGACAGCTTAATTCTGCCTCTTTAGCACTTACCTTTTTAAAACATTTAAATAAAGTATTTATAGACATGTTAAAAGTGTTAGTCATTCAATCATGTCAAATTCTTTGTGACCCCATGGACCATGGCCCAGCAGGTTCATCTCTCCATGGAATTCTCCAGGCAGGAATGCTGGGATGAGTTGCCATTCCCTTTTCCCGGGAATTGAACAGGGGTCTCCTGCATTGCAGGCAGATTCTTTACTGCCTAAGCCACCAGGAAAGCCCCTAGATATGGTGTGGTTCCCTTTAATAAATATATAATTATTACTATTTTCCATATTATGATGGTTTTGGCAATATTTTTGTTAACAACTTTTCCATTTTATCTAAATTTTCAAATTTTGAAATGTATTTCTAATTTATAGATTTGTTCCTTGATAGCTCAGTTGATAAAGAATCTGCCTGCAATGCAGGAGACCCTGGTTCAATTCCTGGGTTGGGAAGATCCCCTGGAGAAGGGCTGGGCTATCCACTCCAGTATTTTTGGACTTCTTTTGTGGCTCAGCTGATAAAGAATCTGCCTGCAACGTGGGAGACCTGGGTTCCATCACTGGGTTGGGAAGATCCCCTGGAGAAAGGAAAGGCTATACACTCCATTATCCTGGCCTGGAAAATTCCATGGACTATATAGTCTATGGGGTCATAAAGAGTCGGACATGGCTAAGCGATTTTAACATATCTTTATTATCTTAATTTCTGTAGAGCCTACGCAGCCGCCGCTTTTATCTTTCCTAGCATTTGTATTTGTACATTCTCTCTTTATTTTTTTTTAATATTCATGCTAGAAAATTAATTTTGTTCTTCTAAGAAGCTTTTCCTTTGATTCTATTTTGTTGATTTATGTTCTTTTGAAAGTTTTATTTCTTTTTAACTGGAGGATAATTGCTTTGTAGTGTCATATTGGGTTCTAATATTGTATATTAACACCTATACATGGAATCTAAAAAATGATACTGGTTTATGTTCTTATCTTTATTATTTCTTTTTCCATTTTTTGAAATTTAATTTGTTGTTTATTTTCTAACATCATGAGATAGACACATTTCTTAAGCAGGACACGGAAAGCACTGATTACTACATAAAAGGCCAATAAATTGTACTTATTAAGAAAGAAATTTTCTTATAAAGAAATTTTGTTTTCCAAGAGACATTAGTGAGAGAATAGGAAAGAAAGCCACAGAGCGGGAGAAGACATTGGCAAAACTTGTATCCAGAATGTATAAATACAGCTACAAATTCATAAGCAAAAGGCCAATAACCCAGTTTACAAAAATGGGCACAAGTCTTGAAAAGACACTTGGTGAAGTGGAGTGGGCGCGAGTGGCCACTAACTCACTGAGAGGGCATCCAGGAGACGGGGCGGAGACCCACAGCACTGCCCCTATACTCCCCCGAGACAGCTGGGAGTACAGGCGGGTGGACAAGACAGGTTTAAGTGTCAGAAGGGCTTCCCAGGCAGTGCCAGGGGTGGTGCCTGCAATGCAGGAGACCTAAGAGACCTTCCTGGGTCAGGAAGATCCCTGGCAGAAGGAAATGGCAACCAACTTCAGTATTCTTGCGTGTAGAATACCACGGACGGAGGAGCCTGGTGGGCTACGCCCCAGAGGGTTGCAATGATCAGACACAACGGAAGCAACTTAGCACACGCACACACTCATGATATATGCTGTGCTGTGTCCACTGCTCGGTGGGGTCTGACTCTTTGCAACCCCTTGGGCTGCAGCCCACCAGGCTGCATAGGCTTCTCCAGGCAAGAACACTGGAATGGGGAGCCACGCCCTCCTCCAGGGATCTTCCTGACCCAGGGGTCGAACCTGCCTCTCTTGTGTCTCCTGCACTGGCAGGTGGATTCTTTACCACTGAGCCACCTGGGAAGCCCACGCATAATATGTGAAACTTGCTCACTCGTGTTCAACTCTGCGATCCCATGGACTATACAGTCCATGAAATTCTCCAGGCCAGAATACTGGTAGCCATCCCCTTCTCCAGGGGATCTTCAAAACCCAAGGATTGAACCCAGGTCCCCTGCATTCCAGGTGGATTCTTTACCAACTGAGCTATCAGAGAAGTCCTCACA
>SJYF01000373.1:4019337-4043616 GCA_006410515.1 Procapra przewalskii | reverse complement strand
AACCAGTCCATTCTGAAGGAGATCAGCCCTGGGATTTCTTTGGAGGGAATGATGCTGAAGCTGAAACTCCAGTACTTTGGCCACCTGATGCGAAGAGTTGACTCATTGGAGAAGACTCTGATGCTGGGAGGGATTGAGGGCAGGAGGAGAAGGAGAAGACCGAGGATGAGATGGCTGGATGGCATCACGGACTCAATGGACGTGAGTCTGAGTGAACTCCGAAAGATGGTAATAAACAGGGAGGCCTGGAGTGCTGTGATTCATGGGGTCGCAAAGAGTCGGACACGACTGAGCAACTGAACTGAACTGAACTGATTGCTGTGTTAATTACATTTAAAATATGTTACGCCAAGAATTGCATAAAAATCCAGACTTATGAATAGACTTTGGCTTTTATTTATAACAATGTCTACTTTTTGTTTGGTTTTGTTTAGCATCATAGACTTTCAGTGTTAAATGTTTCTTAATGATTTCAAAGGATTTATTTAATGAGAAACTCCTTCTGCACTTGAGTGGATGTTTACGGCATAAATCCAGAGTCCTTCTGTCTTGGTGTTTTGGCTTGCTTTTATGAAGATGATGTGAATTTCTCCCTAATGGCGTATTTAATTAATGAAGATGGTTGTAAACCAAATAATGGAGGGCTAGCTCCTCCAGAAAGTGTACAAGGTCAACCATACTGACGCAGATAGGAGAGGCACTGTGATTTCTTTGAGATATCAAAGATCTCCTTCCAAATTAAAACAACAGCCACAATAACAAACACACACACAACTGAAAACAAAACACAGAGGTTACATTGTAAGTTATTAAAATGTCCATCTCACTTAAAACGGTTCCATTGTGTTTGAGTATCGTTATAGTGCTGGTAACATAATGCTGATAACTGAATTTGTTTTTCCAAATACTGTATACATCGAGTAATCAATAATGAAAGATTTGCTGTTGTTGTTTGCTTAAGGGTCTTTCCTTGTGGCTCAGCTGGTAAAGAATCCGCCTGCAATGAGGGAGACCTGGGTACGATCCCTGGGTTGGGAAGATCCCCTGGAGAAGTGAAAGGCTACCCACTCCAGTATTCTGGTTTGGAGAATTCCATGGACTGTACAGTCCATGAGGTCACAAAGAGTCAGACACAACTGAGCAACTTTCACTTCACTTCACTAAGTCAAGTCTGATTCTTTGCAACCCCATGGACTGCAGCATTCTAGGCTTCCTTATCCTTCACCATCTCCCAGAATTTGCTCAAACTCATGTCCATCGAGGCAGCAATGCCATCCAACCATCTCATCCTCTGTCGCCCACTTCTCCTTCTGCCCTCAATCTTTCCCAGCATCAGGGTATTTTCCAATGAATTGTCTCTTCTCATCAGGTGGCCAAAGGATTGAAAATGGATATAATATACAAATGCTGTGTGAATTAGTTTCCCTAAATGTAACTGTCTGCTTTGTGGCTGGCTATAGAAACCAGATATTTTGCTAAAGCACATGAACTAAAATTCAGATGAAGCAAAGTGCCACACAGGGGAAAGTAGCAGCTTAGATGCAAGTCCCATCTGATTACAGAAAGCGAGTTTTATTTTGCCTTTTTTCTGTGAAGTTAGGCACCAAAGAGTTTAATACTCTACAAATGCACAAGCATCATGCCAGGCTCAGCATGCTTGGAAAATTCCATTTCCATTTGAAAAGAATAGCTAGTTCTAGGAGCCTTGGAAGAGGCAGCATATGTTATGCATGAACTCAAGCCGAGCTTTATCTCTGTTGTCTTCAGAGTTCATCTCGCAGGGTTCTAGCCCCAGTCCCTCCTCCCCTCTGGGTCAGACACTAGCCACCTCAACAGTGTTTGCAAATCTCAATAAGCAAAAACCTTCTGGAAGGCTGCCAGAGACACACGGTCTGCTGTGAATTTCGAGTGGGAACAGATCTCCATAACTTATTTTATCTTTTTATTGCAGGGCATGTTTAGGGTGCTAATGTGCAAAGAAGCTCATTTTCCATCTAAATGAGTCTGTGAAGAGGAACACTCCCCGTGTCTCAAAGTGTGAGGGTTAATGTACTCTGTTCTCTTGCAAATCATGCAGTCACTCAGGTTTCTTTCTTAAATGGCTTATTCTTCCTGGTTTTACATTTAGGAAATTGAAAAGAGACAATCTCAAGTGAATGTGTTTAACCCATTTCAATTCCAAAGCACATAACATACTCTGCGTAGTTGCCTTTCCTCCTGGTGGAGCTGAGCTGGTTGACCAGTTCTCTTATTTCCCAGTGGCGGCGGCAATCTATTTCACTCTCCTGTGGCTCCACAGCCCAGGGGCATGGCCACGAGTCCTGAGGAAGGCGGTAAGCGCACCGTCCATAGTGGATTGTTTGCACTCAAGATGGGGAGGTGAGGGTCCCAGAGAGACATGCAGACCTCTATTCCCCCAAGTTGTCCAGCTCTCCTCTGCCTCCTGCCTTTCTCTAGCCTCACAAAGTGTCACAAAGGCAAGGGCAGGCTGGAGGGAAGAGTCTGCAGGCTCCCACATGTCTGCCCCTCATGAAGAAGGGAGATTGGCACAGAAGCTGTCCACGGGCGGTGGCACAACCCTTCTCAAGCCTCCATTTCCAAAATGGAGCTTGCCCTGAGCAACAAATCCAACAGAACGTACCCCTGCCCTCGGAAAGGCCATCGACCAGGCTTCCAGTATGAAGCACTGGCGCATGAGCACCAGGAAAACCACGGGGTCTTTGTTGGCAAAGGGATCGTCTCTGCTTCTTAATACTCTGTCTAGTTTGGTCATTGCCTTTCTTCCAAGGAGCAAGCGTCTTTTAATTTCATGGCTGCAGTCACCAACCTTAGTGATTTTGGAGCCCCCCAAAATGAAGTCAGTCATGGTTTCCATTGTTTCCCCATCTATTTGCCATGAAGTGATGGGACCAGATGCCATGACTTTAGTTTTTTGAATGTTGAGTTTTAAGACAGCTTTTTCATTCTCCTCTTTCACTTAATCAAGAGGTTCTTTAATGCCTGTTCGCTTCAGCCATAAGGGTGGTGTCATCTGCATATCTGAGGTTACTATTATTTCTCCCAACAATCTTGATTCTAGCTTGGGCTTCATCCAGCCCAGCATTTCACATGATGTACTCTGCAAGTAAATTAAATAAGCTGGGTGACAATATACAGCCTTGATGTATTCCTTTCCCAATTTAGAACCAGTCCATTGTTCCATATCCAGTTCTAACTGGTGCTCCTTGTCCTGCAGAAAGCTTTGCAGGAGGCACGTAAGATGGTCTGGTATTCTCATTTCTTGAAGAATTTTCCAGTTTGTTGTGATCCACACAGTCAAAGCCTTTAGCATAGTCAATGAAGCAGTACATGTTTTTCTGGAATTCTCTAGCTTTTTCTATGATCCAATGGATGTTGGCAATTTCATCTCTGGCCCCTCTGCCTTTTCTAAATCCCGCCTGAACATTTGGAAGTTTTTGGTTCACATATTGTTGAAGCCTAGCTTGAAGGATTTTGAACATTACTTTGCATGTGAAATTGGTGTAACTGTGCAGTTGTTTGAACATTCTTTGTCATTGCCCTTCTTTGGGACTGGAATGAAAACTGACCTTTTCCAGTCCTATAGGCACTGCTGAGTTTTCCAAATTTGCTTGCATATTGAGTGCAGCACTTTGACAGCATCATCTTTCAGGATTTGAAACAGCTCAACTGGAATTCCATCACCTCCACTAGCTTTGTTCCTAGTGATACTTTCTAAGGCCCACTTGACTTCGCATTCCAAGATGTCTGGCTTTAGGTGAGTGATCACAGCATTGTGGTTATCTGGGTCATGAAGATCCTTTTTATATAGTTCTTCTGTATATTCTTGCCACCTCTTCTTAATATCTTCTGCTTCTCTCAGGTCCATACCATTTCTGTCCTTTATTGTGCCCATCTTTGCATGAAATGTTCCCTTGGTATCTCTAATTTTCTTGAAGAGAGCTCTAGTCTTTCCCATTCTATTGTTTTCCTCTATTTCTTTGCATTATTCATTTAGGAAGTTTTTCTTATCTTTCCTTGCTATTCTTTGGAACTCTCATTAAGATGGGTATATCTTTCCTTTTCTCCTTTGCCTTTCGTTTCTCTTTTTTTTCTCAGCTATCTATAAGGCTTCCTCAGACAACCATTTCACCATTTTGCATTTCTTTTTCTTGGGAATGGTTTTGATCACAGACTCCTGTACAATGTTATAGACCTCTGTCCATAGTGCTTCAGGCACTCTGTCTATCAGATCTAATCCCTTGAATCTATTTGCCACTTCCACTGTATAATTGTAAAGGATTTTATTTAAATCATACCTGAATGGCCTACTGGTTTCCCCTAAGTTCTTCAATTTAAATCTAAATTCTACAATAAGGAGTTCATGATCTGAGGTGCAGTCAGCTTCTGGTCTTGCTTTTGCTGACTGTATAGAGCTTCTCCATCTTCAGCTATGAAGGTTATAATCAATCTGATTTTGGTATTGGCCATTGGTGATGTCCATATGTAGAGTCATCTCTTGTGTTGTTGGAAGAAGGTGCTTGCTGTGACCAGTGCACTCTCTTGGCAAAACTGTGTGAGCCTTTGCTCTGCTTCATTTTGTACTACAAGGCCAAACTTGCCTGTTAGCCCATGTATCTCTTGACTTCCTACTTTTGCATTTAATTTCCTTATGATGAAACGGACATCTTTTTTTTGGTGTTAGTTCTAGTAGATCTTATTGGTCTTCATAGAACCATTCAGCTTCAGCTTCTTCAGCATTACTGGGTGGGGCATAGGCTTGGATTACTGTGATAGTGAATGGTTCTCCTTGGAAATGAACCAACATCATTCTGTTGTTTTCGATATTGTACACCACCGTTGCATTTTGGACTCTTTTGTTTACTGTGAGGGCTACTCCCTTTCTTCTGTGGGAGTCTTGCCCACAGTGGTAGATATAGTGGTCATCTGAGTGAAATCCTCCCATTCCTGTCCATTTTAGTTCACTGATCCCTTAAATGTCAGTGTTCGCTCTTGTCACCTCTTGTTTGCCCACTTCCAGTTTGCCCTTATTCATGGACTCAATAGTCCAGGTTCCTGTGGAATATTGTTCTTGACAGCATCAGACTTCACTTTCATCGCCAGACACATTCCGAACTGGGCACTGCTTCTGCTTTGGCCCAGCCTCTTCATTCCTTCTGGAGCTATTTCTCTGCTCCTCAATAGCATCCTGGACACCTACTGAGCTGGGGAGTTCATCTTTCTGTGTCATTATTTTTTTGCCTTTTTATACTGTTCATGGAGTTCTCAAGGCAAGAGTGCTGAAGTGGTTTGCCCTCCCCACTTCAGGAATACTTGCTGAATATGCTGAGATGAGGCAGACAGTTGGGACACCTGAACGGGCATGATTTGATCAGCCAGGCCTTGGTGTCCCCCACCTGGACACATGAGTCTCCAGACCAGCAGCAGTGACACATCTCTGTGGCCTTGATGGAGCCAGGAATCCCAGGACCGTAGGATGACTGTGTCTGAGCACAGTCAACAGCAAGGACATTTTCCAAACACCCATGTGTCACTAGAGTCCCCAGTCCGGCCCGATGGGAGTGCCGGGGTTAACAATTACAACTCTAGCCTTGTTGCATTGCTCTGACCTGCTAGATAAGATAATGAAGCACCCAGTCATAGACTGCCTCCCATCCCAACAGCGTTCAATATAAAATGAAGCCCAGCTTTCCTGAAGCTTCCCCAGGGTCACCTCCCAGTGCCCAAATCCTACACGTGCTTCCTGATCCCTCCTTCTGAGGAGCCCTAGGAGCCCCAAGCTGCATGTTTACCCAGGTTGCAACAGCCCAGTTAAACCAACTCTGCTCACGCTTCTAGAATTTTGGCTGGAGGGCACCCACAGTTCACTTAACAAATATGCAACGGCCTCTGTTGCCTGCCACGTGTGGTGTCTAGTCCACCATCTCGGCCAGACGTGGTCCAGTCATCATGGACTCTACCAGAAAGTATTGACAAATGGGAAACATGGAGGAATGAAATTGCCAGTAACGATGGGACACAACTTGCCGAGGAGAGCACAGAGGAAGCGACATCATCGTTGCTGCTGCTGCTGCTGCTGCTCAGCGGTGCCTGACTGTGACCCCAGGGACTGTAGCCCACCAGGCTCCTCTGTCTATGGGGTTCTCCAGGCAAAAACACTGGAGTGGGCTGCCATTCCCTTCTCCAGGGGATCTTCCCGACCCAGGCATCAACTCTAATCTCCTGCACTGGCAGGCAGATTCTTTCCCCGAGAGCCACCTGGGACCTGGACAGACCATGGTGGGCAGCGGTTCCCAACATGAGGACCAGCAAGGTAAGAAGCCTGGGATTGGAGTGCAGGCAATTCTCTGATGGTTGTACAAACAAAACATTGGTGGGTGAGCGTGAAGGCCATCAGGTAGCAGTTGGCATGAAAGCCACAGTCTCCACCAGGATCATTCCCTAGTGGTTTGGAACCCATGGATCCAATCATTTTCCTGAAGCAGATGTTTTCCCAAGCTTGAATTCCTGTGACCATCACCTGGGATTGGTCATCAATTGTTGAAATGCCAACTCATTGACATCATGCCAAGTTTTGTGAAGGAATTAAGAAAGCAATCTGCAGACCCAATGGGCATTCTACCCTCATGAATTAGCTGATTCCTCTCAGGATCCATCTTTTTCAAAAAGTAATATATTAAAAAAAATTATAGCCCATTCACCAGTGAAGTTGCTCAGTCATGTCCAACTCTTCGGGACCCTGTGGACTGTAGCCCACCAAGCTCCTCTGTCCCTGGGATTTTCCAGGCAAGAATACAGGAGCAAGTTGCCATTTCCTTCTCCAAGGGATCTTCCCAATCCAGGGATCAGACCCAGGTCTCCCACACTGCAGTCAGACTCTTTACCATCTGAGCCACCAGGGAATCCCCAAAGCCCATTCAAATGTCTTCTAATTTTTCCTTCATCTTAAGGATGTGCCTGTGTGCCAGGCTTTGTTACATAAACTCAATCTGCAAAGCAACCTTAAGAAGTAGGTCCTACCCAGACCCCCATTTTGCAGATGAGCAAACTGAAACAATTGGGAATGAAGTAACTGGCCCAAGGTGGCACAGCAGTGGCTAAGCAGAGACTTGCACTGGGCGGACTAGCCACAACCTAACTTGCAACATTAATAACACCTCCTGTTCCATTTCACGTGCTTTGAGAACACATTGAACACACAAAAAGTTCAAGGATGTTTAGGTAACATTTTGAATTATGGCTCCATTGCACTGTCATTATGACTCACACCTGGGACCTCTGGAAATGGCCATCCATCCCATCCATCCTGTTGGCCTTCAGACAGCCCTTGACAGCCAGTCAAGGTTGATTTGCTACAAACAATATCACGCTGTTGTACCTGATGGATGAAGCCTTCCTTTCACTCTTCAACTCTAGGGCTGGTACAGAAACAAGAAGCCTAATGGTGCCGTGAGACAGGTTGATTCTCTCTCACCTCACCTCTGTCCACACATGGCATAAGGATGCTGGGGCTCATCCATCTCACTTATCCCCAGAGTGCTCATAAACCGATTCAGGGAGATGCTCTTTGAATCAAAACACTCTAGGTCTCAGCCTTTTTACTTTTTGCACCAAATTATAGACAAGTTGCTTTTGTTTCCCTCCTGACATTGAATCTGCTTCATCTGAATATTAAACCTTAAGCCTGTTACTAATTAATTAGCTTTCACCGAAGTCAGTCCTTTAAAACCTGGTTTGACTATGGCTGATTCATGTTGATGTTTGCTGTGGTTTTTCCGGTAGTCATGTACGAATTTGAAAGTTTGACTATAAAGAAAGCTGAATGTCAAAGAATTGAGGCTTTTGAACTGTGGTGTTGGAGAAGACTCTTGAGAGTTCCTTGCACTGCAAGGAGATCCAACCAGTCCATCCTAAAGGAAATCAATCCTGAATGTTCATTGGAAGGATTGATGTTGAAGCTGAAACTCCAATACTTTGGCTACCTGATGCAAAGAACTGACTCATTTGAAAAGACCCTGATGCTGGGAAAGATTGAAGGCGAGAGGAGAAGGGGACGACAGAGGATGAGATGGTTGGATGGCATCACTGACTCAATGGACACGAGTTTGAGTAAACTCTGGGAGTTGGTGATGGACAGGGAAGCCTGGCGTGCTGCCGTCCACGGGGTCACAAAGAGTTGGACACGACTGAGTGACTGAACTGAACTAAACACAATACTGGAAAGCAATTATCCTTCAATTTAAAATAAATAAATTAAAAAAAAGCGCCTGGTTTGAAAAGTTCATGACAAGCAACAAATAAAGAAAAAAAGAAATTTTATTTCACAATGTATAGGACTACAGGCTATATCCAAGCTTTCCATGGGGGTTAAGAGAATTACCCTGAAAATTTGTGTGCCAGATACTATATGAAAGCAAGCTTGTGCTCGGTTTTACATTTTTAAAAATTCATTATTTTAAATAGGAGTAGGCACCTCACTGTGCATGGTGCATGTTATGATCTGTCTGTTTTTTCACCATAACTAGTTCAAGGGTTGATTTTGGAATAACAGTCTGATAGCAAAACCTTTCCATAAAACTAAGTTTCATGAAGGAAAAATTAAACTAAATAAATTTAAAGGGATGAGAGTAATAGATCTGTCTGTAAAATACAAGATTCCATTAATTTTGGTGATTTCCTTAGGAAATACTGGTGTGCTTCCTGAATAGCTGAAAGTTTGCTTAATTCATAATCCGCATGTGGATGGAGATGAAGTAGGAAGACACATTTCAATAGGCCACTGAGGGTCGAAATCATCTCTGCTGTTGGATGAGGAAGTACCCAGCCCATCCTGAGCGGGTAGCTGCCTCATATCCCTAAGGCACAATTTTTTTAAATTTCTTTTTAAAAAAAGTGCTTTATAAATTGTGCTCAGTGCTGTGAAAACATATATTTGTTGACACATATTTGTTCTCTTTTTTCTGCAATATCCTGGTGAGCATTATGGGCAGCGTTGTCTCCTCCTGGAAGTGGTCAGATGGTCTTCCCCCAGGTGCCCTGGTTCGTGGGCAAGAACATGCCTTGGCACCAGGTCTCCTTCTGCTGAGGCATCCTGACTCCAGGGCTCCGAATCATCCTAAAGCAGAGTGTGATCGCGTGCCTCTCAGAGTGAGCCTGCTTCCAGGATAACATCCCAGCCGCTCAGTGAGCAGGCAGCACCCCTCGGTCTGGTTTCCGCACTCCCTGGAGACCACCTCCTCTGCCCCCTGGAGCTTCCTCCCTACGCTGAGCTCTGCAAGAGTCCCGGCTCTTGGGTCTCCTTTTCCTGCACCAGGAAAGGCCACTCCACACCCCACTGGTTCTCCTCTCCCCAGCCTTCAAGGTCAAGCTCTGCTCCCACTTCCTGGGGGCACACCGTCGAGCCAGGCCCCCAGCCCTGGTCCCTGTGGCCCCCAACGGTGCACTGAGGGCCCCGCGTCCACTCTGGGCTGGAAGTGCTGGCCCTGCCCCACCCTCCGTGGAGTTGGCCTTGGCGGAGCTTTGCGGTTCTGCAGCCCCTTCTCTGACTGGGGGGTTAGCACGTAGTGGGCATCCCTGAGCCTGGAAACCTGCCACTGGGATGAGCAGGGAGGGGCTGTCGACCGAGGGGACAAAATGGCTTTGTACTGGAAGAGCCTTCGTGGCCGAGCGGGCACCTCACAGAGAGAGGGAGAGGGGGCCAGCCAGAGCGGGCCTGTCCTTTGTTAGCCTGCGTCCCTCACCTCCCCAAGGAGGGGCCCAACCCCCACCTGTGCCCCCTCCTCCCTAGCCTCCACCATTCCCACCCCCTTTCCCTTCTCTTCTTGGGGAGGCCAAAGCACTGGAGGAAGTTTGTCCTGGAGTCGGACGGGAGGTTTGGAAAGATCAGACTGGTGGACCGGTTGTGGGTACCTGTCCCAGGCTGGCAGTGAGGATGCTGGGTGCACACGTGGGACCCAGAAGACCCATGAGAGACCCAGGACCACGGGGGCGCATGTCACCAGGAAAGACCACCCAGGCTGGCCCTGGGACAGTCCTGAGCAGAGCTACAGAGTTCAGGAGCATAGTGTCAGGAACAGACAGACCAGCCCTGAGTGAAGATTTGCGAGGAAAGCCACCTCAGCCTGCAGGAGCACTGAAGCTGTCTCTGTGGTTGCAGCCTTGGAGGGGCGACCCTAATTTATTTTTTGAATTAGCTTTTATTGGAGTACAGTTGCTTACAATGTCGTGTTAGTTTCTAGGGTAAGGGAAAATGAACCTGCCTTACCTATACATACACCCCAGGTAGGTCAGCACAGAGCACTGAGTGGAGTTCCCATCAGTTATGCACAGTATCAGTAGTGGAGGTGACCTTAATGTACTGAGAGATATTCACTTGCACCTACCATGTGCTATAGGGCTTCCCTGGTGGCTCAGCTGGCAAAGAATCCACCTGCAGTGTAGGAGACCCCAGTTCAATTCCTGGGTCGGGAAGATCTGCTGGAGAAGGGATAGGCTACCCACTCCAGTATTCTGGCCTGGAGAATACCATGGACAGAAGGGCCTGGTGGGCTGCAGTCCTTGGGGTTGCAAGGAGTTGGACATGACTGAGCGTCTTTCACTTCACTTCACCACGTGCTATGGGCTTCCCTGGTGGGTCAGCGGTAAAGAATCCAGTTGCAATGCGGGAGCCACAGGAGATGCAGGTTCAGTCCCTGGGTCGGGAAGATCCCCTGGAGGAGGGCGTGGCAGCCCACTCCAGGAGTCTTGCCTGGACAGAGGATCATGGTGGGCTACAGTCCATAGGGGTGCAAAAAGTTGGGCACAACTGAAGTGACTTAGCTCGCACAGACACACCATGTACCATATTCTGGGTGCTTGGGAAAACTCAATAAGGGAATGAGACAAATGTCTGCTTTCTGGGGTCTTGAAGTCCAGTGGAGGAATGCAGACAATTGAAGGAGACACTATAAATGGGTCTTTTTAAAATTAATTAGGAAAATTCAACTGTGTCTTGGAAGATGGTCAGCCTTTTGGGAAGAGAGAGTACAGCAGAATAAATGAGCAGCTGATGCTGGTACGCAGGCGCTCTGCACATTCTCACTGGTGAGTGAATGAGTGAGTCAATGACTATAAACCTTCCAAGTTATCTGATATGACACTTCCTGTCCTCACCTCCTTCTCCCGTTATCTGCCTCTGCCCCGTGTCTGCCTCTGTCTCTTCAATGCCCAGCACAGAGGGATTCAGTAATGTCAGATGAACAGATGCATTTTTGCTGCAACCCTGAAAGGGGGCCATTTCCTAGTCTCAAGTGGATATCCTCCAGTTTAGACTTGGTCTGGAATTCTGAGGGTCCCCCTGGAGTCTGTCCTGATCTGCCCACAGCAGCTCAGTGACAAAAGATGGTCTGGCCAGTACTGGGACCTCTCATTCTCTCTTTTATTAATCAGTTCCTTCTGCCAACATCCATCATCTCCTTTGGGGTTTCAGGCTGGCTCAGGCCCTAGTCGACATTCACTTTGTCCTTGAAGAAGAACTCAAAGGGGCTTTTCCAATTGGCGCCAGTGATTGTCGGGTACCAGATGGAGGATGCAGAGATAAATCCTCGTGATCCCACCCGGGGGACAGCCCTGTAACAGGATTAAGGAGAGATTGTAGATGTCCTTTCAGAAGGGAGGTCTAGATAAACGCGGTGATGATTATCTCTGACTCCTTGCTGGCCTCCCTGCAGCTCTGGAGCTGCCCTCGCCTGATTAACTCTTGGTGGGCAGGTGCCCCTGAAGGAGGCAGGGGGCTTGACCTGGGGCGTGGTGCGTGGTGTTTATTTCGTAGTTGGGGATGTGGACCTGGGGCACAGAGGGGTCCCTTGGCTTGTCTGAGGCCCACAGTCAGCCAGAGAGCAAGTCAGGCTTGGAACCCACAGGGTGAAGATAGACAAGCCCCTAGAGGCAGTTGCTCTGGATGCTGGAAGGCAGGGGGAGGCGACTGGCCTCTGCTTGAAGGAGAGGGAGGAGAGGCTGAGGACCCAGGCAGGACGACTGGCACCCAGCGTCCTGCACACAGGCTCCTCATGAGAGCCTGCCATGGGAGGTCAGGGCGGGTCCATGTGGGGCTGACGAGAGCCCCTGACTCCTGCCTGAGCCTTCCTAGCAGGTGGCAAAGCACCAGCTGCAGACCAGCCACTGATTCCCCCAGGAGGGTCCCGGGAAGCCAGAGAAACCGTCTCTTGGCTGGTGTTCCACTTACATAAGTGGAAAAGCATCACCTCTGACATCTCCTCCTTGTCACTCATCTTAAGGCCCGTTTAAACCTAAATGGAGCTTTCTGGGACAAGGCGCTCTCTATGGAACACTCAAGGTGTGGCAAAGCTTCTTTGGTCTTCCTTTTACAAGGTATTTAGAAAATACAAGCATTCGATCCTAAAGGATATCAGCCCTGAATACTCATTCGAAGGACTGATGCTGAAGCTGAAGCTCCAATACTCTGGTCACCTGATGCAAAGAACTGACTCATTGGAAAAGACCCTGATGCTGGGAAAGATTGAAGGTGGGAGAAGAAAGGGCTGACAGGATGAGATGGTTGGATGACATCACCGACTCGATGGACATGGGTTTGAGCAAGTTCCAGGGGATAGTGAAGGACAGGAGGAGAGCCTGGCATGCTGCAGTCCCTGGGGTTGGAAAGAGTCAGACACAGCTTAGTGACTGTACAACAACATGTCTGTCTGTGTATCTTATGGGTATAGTCTATGAGTTCCGTCTCATAAATGGTCCAATTGTGCGACAGTGTACAAAGTGAGAACTGCCCTTTGTCCCCACTCGCCAGGCCCAGAGGAAAACCGTCCTGACACTGGTGTTGTCCTCAGAGACTTGTCTTCATTATAAAATTTTCATCTTGAGTTTCTTTCAATAAAAGTTAAATATCCGCAGGAAGGGCTCACTAAATGGCATCAATAGGTCACCGAATGCTGTAAGATGACCGCTCAGCTGGTGATGTGCAGGCAGTGGGATTCTGCGTGGGCGCATGGTCATGTATTACAACGGCGGTTGGGTTGCATCTGCAACAGACAATCATAGACTCTGCTCTGGGGTTCCTGACTGGGCTCAGGGGCCATGGGGCAGGCAGGTGTGGGGCTCGATGCCAGCTTTGGAAGAGGGGTTGGTGCCTATAATGAAAGCACATTATGTATCTACAGAGCCTCATGATCTGTAGACGGTCCTCCCCATCCCTCGGGGTGGCAGGTGCAATGGGGAAACGGGGCCCAGGAGGCTGGGGCTCGTCTAAGGAGCCGCACAGGGGCAGGGGCAGAACCAGGACCCGCCCGCTCTCCTGCCCCTGCCACTGAGGCATGAGATAGAGGGGCCCTGGGCTGAGGAGCTGTCGCCTGTGGGCAGATACTCCAAGATGAAGATAACATACGCAGGGGCAGAGAAGAGCTGAGCCCTGCCCAGATGGAAGATAATGAGACCACATATCCTTTATTCTCAACGTCAAGGAGACCATTCCAACTATACACACACAGAAAGGCTGCTTGGGGGCCAAGAAGGGGGGGGTGCCACCCCATAATAGGTGATGTCAACCTTCCCATAGATGCATGCACACAGCAGGGAGGACCCTGAGATAAACCCAACACAGACTCAAAACCAATCAAAGCAAGACGATCGGCCACCGAAAACCTTGAAATGACCCGTCAAAGTGATTTAAATTACCACAAAGGCAAAACTTTCTCTGAGCCCCTGTGTGCTTACTCACATGTTCTTTTTTCTTTCCTCCTAAAAAAGACTTGACTTGTTTCACTACTTTGTATCTCTTTGTTGAAGTTTATCTCTACAAAGCTGATAAGCCAGAGCCTTTTGACTAACCACAGACCCTCATGGTCTGGTCAATTTCTGACTGGGGAACTGAGATCCTGCTTCCAGCTGCTGCCACTGGAGATCAACACCTCTTATTTTCCAGGTGGGAGCTTTGGAAAGGGGTCAGTTCAGAGGTGCAGACAGCAGGCTCGGGATAGGAGACTGCGAGGGAATGGCCTCCGTCTCTCGCATCCTGGAGAGACGGACAAGGGCTGGGACAGTCTGGAGGCTGCAGCTCTCTCTGTACCTAATGCAGACACTCTGCTCCAGGGCTCCTGATAAACAGGAGCACAGTTCATCAGAATGACTTGCTTGTTCGCCAGCTGGGAACAGAGCCCTGGCCCTGGCAAGGTTTGATTTGACCTGATGAGGTGGGAGACGAACATGAAAGCTCTCTCTCTGTAAGGCCACCATGCACTCCCGGGGCAGCAGGGGGAGAAATCAACAGCAACCAGGAGAATGTCTGATAGTTGCTACCCCATCAACCCGGAAATTGTTCACAACCAGAGGGCATGAACTGCAGAGATAAAGCTATCTGGAGAGAGGCACCAGCCCCATGGATGCTTGCTTGTTTAAGCTCTTTTCAGCATCCAATTCTTTTCTTTTTGCAATGTGTTCTTTTCTAGCTAAATGATCTGGATAGACTTCCAACGCAGCCAGGCTCTTAGGGAGGCGGGAAGCCGTGGACTGAATGTCAGCCACGTGTCAGGACCGGCTGTGATCCATTTGTGCGGCTGCTGGGTGACTAAGTCCTGACAATGGGGTGAACCTCGCCTGGCCTTTGCAGATGGTCCTCAGATGACCCAGCACAGAGCAGAGTCCTGCAGAATAGTACAGGTGGGGGCCGCTTTTGCATGACGCAGACCTGAGCACAGCCATGGTGGGAGGTGGTGGGCTAACTCAGTAGGGACGTGCATCATGTTGATGACTTGGGTGGCTGACCATGCTCTTGGCTGACCTTGCAGGTCAGTGATTCAGTCCTCAGCAGATCCAGTCCCACTGTATCTGAGAGGCCTGCCCCTGAGGTCGTGCCTTCACCGCGTCCCTCCCTCTGGGTCCTTCCCAGCTTGCCTTCCCCTCGTGGCTGCATCACATGTGCATTGCTGGCGACTCTCCCTGGCTAGCCTCTAAGCTCCCAGAGAAGGTTCCATATTGGTTTCACCTGTGGGACCCAGGACATGCACGGCTGGTGCTCCATAAATATAGGTTGAGTGAATAATGTCCCAAGTCAGATGCAAAATTCCACCTCCTTTTTGGCTGCTTTCTTGTCTGGGTCCCAGTGGCTCCTAAATTCAATCTCTCACATCTGTGTGACCACTCGGGGGGAGTGAGTACCACTGGGGGAACAGAATCCAAGGATGCAGGACACCTGGCGTCTGGAAAGAGCATTCATTCCATTTTCTTCCCCTCCTGGTTTTGTATTTCCCAAGTAACTTCTCTGCAGTTTACAGCTGATGCAACCTGAATGTTGCTGTTCAGTTGCCAAGTCGTGTCCAATTCTTCGCGACCCTTGGACTGCAGCCTGCCAGGCCTCCCTGTCCTTCACCATCTCCGGGAGTTTTCCCAAGTTCATGTCCATGAATACCGGCCTCTTAACATGAAGGCTAGGAGAGGGTGTAATCTTTCTGGTAGCAGGTGGTCTGGTGTTGGTCCAGCTGAGAAGTACTGCCTCCAGCACTGGATGGGGGTCAAGTGAGACCTTTCACGTTCACGACAGAGGCTGAAGAGATCTGAGGCCACTTTAGTGAGGGTTTCTCAGCCATGGCACCATTGCCATTTGGGGCGGGATAATCACGATGGTGTGATCACTCACCTAGAGCCAGACATCCTGGAATGTGAAGTCAAGTGGGCATTCAAAAGCATCACTATGAACAAAATGAGTGGAGATGATGGAATTCCAGTTGAGCTATTTCAAATCATCAAAGATAATGTGAAAGTATGCCAGCAAATTTGGAAAACTCAGCAGTGGCCACAGGACTGGAAAAAGTCAGTTTTCATTCCAATCCCAAAGAAAGGCAATGCCAAAGAATGTTCAAACTACCACCCAATTGCACTCATCTCACATGCTAGTAAAGTAATGCTCAAAATTCTCCAAGCCAGGCTTCAGGAATATGTGAACCATGAACTTCCAGATGTTCAAGCTTGTTTTAGAAAAGGCAGAGGAACCAAAGATCAAATTGCCAACATCCGCTGGATCATCAAAAAAGCAAGAGAGTTCCAGAAAAACATCTATTTCTACTTTATTGACTATGCCAAAGCCTTTGACTGTGTGGATCACAATAAACTTTGGAAAATTCTGAAAGAGATGGGAATACCAGACCACCTGACCTGCCTCTTGAGAAACCTATATGCAGGTCAGGAAAAAACAGTTAGAACCGGACATGGAACAACAGACGGGTTCCAAATAGGAAAAGGAGTGCATCAAGGCTGTATATTGTTACCCTGCTTATTTAACTTATATGCAGAGTACATCATGAGAAACACTGGGCTGCAAGAAGCACAAGCTGAAATCGAGATTGCTGGGAGAAATATCAATAACCTCAGATATGCAGATGACACCACCCTTATGGCAGAAAGTGAAGAGGAACTAAAAAGCCCCTTGATGAAGGTGAAAGAGGAGAGTGAAAAAGTTGGCTTAAAGCTCAACATTCAGAAAATGAAGATCATGGCATCTGGTCCCATCACTTCATGGGAAATAGATGGGGAAATAGTGGAAACAGTGTCAGACTCTAGTTTTGGGGGCTCCAAAATCACTGTGGATGGTGATTGCAGCCATGAAATTAAAAGACGCTTACTTCTGGAAGGAAGGTTATGACCAATCTAGACAACACATTTAAAAGCAGAGACATTACTTTGCCAACAAAGGTCCATCTAGTCAAGGCTATGGTTTTTCCTGTGGTCATGTATGGATGTGAGAGTTGGACTGTGAAGAAAGGTGAGCACCGAAGAATTGATGCTTTTGAACTGTGGTGTTGGAGAAGACTCTTGAGAGTCCCTTGGACTGCAAGGAGAGCCAACTGGTCCATTCTAAAAGAAATCAGTCCTGGGTATTCATTGGAAGGACTGATGCTAAAGCTGAAATTCTAGTACTTTGGCCACCTCATGCAGAGTTGACTCACTGGAAAAGACTCTGATGCTGGGGGGGATTGGGGGGTAGGAGGAAATGGGAACGACTGAGGATGACATGGCTGGATGGCATCACCAACTCGATGGACATGAGTTTGAGTGAACTTCCGGAGTTGGTGATGGACAGGGAGGTCTGGCATGCTTCGATTCATGGGGTCGCAAAGAGTCAGATACAACTGAGTGACTGAACTGAACTGAACTGAAACCCTCACTGTGGGGACTCTCCTGTGTCTTGTAGGGTAATTAGCAGCATCTCTGTTCTCCAACAGTACCTGCCACTAACACCCCTCACCCAAGCAGATGACTATCAAAAATGTCTCCAGATAGTGTCCGGCATTCCCTGGGGGTAAAGAATGAGTGAGTCAGCTCTTTAATTATATACATGTGCTATGGTTTATGGTGGAGCAGGCACAGGGAACCCCTCTCCTCTCAAATGCCCACGGTTTTCATAGGACCAGCTAATGCTTGGGTCCAGAGCCCTCCTGTCAGTGGGATTTTAAAATCAACACTTAGATTTATCTTTGTTGATTTAAAAATAGTTAATGAATACATGTGATTTGTGCAAAAGAACATTTTGTGTTTTCCAAACTTTTTGCAGTTATTGCCCAAGCAACCTCCCCAGCCCAACTTGAGTCTGAGATGGTTACCACAAGTGTGTCCATTATATGGATGAAAAAACCAAGTCTTGAGAGGATCAGGAAGCAGGACCAAGGCTGAGAAGGCTGTGGCGCTTTTTACAACACAGACCTTCTGTCTGTACTCCCAAGTGCCACAGAACCATCAGGCTTGCCTACTGCCTTAACATTTGCTTAACATCTAGGTTATTTTCTTGGCATCTCCTGCTGGTAATTTCATGGCTATTCCCTTGTTGCTGCTACAGATTTGACTGCCTAATAGCATGTGTTTAGGGGATTATTAAAAAAAAAAAAAAAAGACCCTGATGTCGGGAAAGATTGACGGCGGGAGGAGGAGGGGACGACAGAGGATGAGAGGGTTGGATGGCATCATCCACTCAGTGGACTGAGTTTGAGTGAACTCTGGGAATTGATGATGGACAGGGAGGCCTGGCGTGCTGCAGTCCATGGGGTCACAAAGAGTCAGACACGACTGAGCAACTCAACTGAACAGAACTGAACTGAGGGAATTCTGCCCCCAAGCCTGTGGTCACTGAATCTGGGCTTTGCTGAAGATTTGGGAGGCTTGTTTCTATCCCTGAAAATAAACAACTGGATTCGACATACTTGAGACTCAGGATCAGCTTTTACAGAGAAAAGGCATCCTTTTGGCTGAAGACGCAGATGAGGACTTCTTCCCAAGCGGCGATGGACGGGCTGGGGACATGAGACGGTTCACTGTCGTTATGGAGACACTGGGAGGCCTGCCAGGCGCTGCGGGTCTGCGCAGACTCACAGCCGGCTGTGCGGGGGCGGGAGGCTGTCCCAGGGCTCCTCTGGAAAGGTCACACCCCCTGCTGGCTGTACCTGCCTCTGTCCAGTGGGGTGTGTGGGTGATGCGGTTGCCAGGGCAAGCAGTAACCTGGCCTGAAAACCTAGTCAAGTGCACCCACAGCAAGAAGGGGGCTACGTGTGGGAGCCACAGGGCATCTCCGGCAGCTGGGGAAACGAGAGGACAGGAGTTGGTGCTGGGAGGATGGAGCAATGGAGCACCGCTTAGCACACACGCCCAACCGGGATTCCAGTCCTGGCTGGGGGGCCGGCAGCGGCTTTGTTCTGACGGCCTGATGGAGCTCCCACTAAAAAGGCCCTCTCCCCTTCCAGCCGCACCTCTGATCTTTCTGCTTCCAAATGTGAGGATGCCCACGTGACACGCAGGGCACCCCACGCCTTGGTTCTTGCTGCCTTGAATTAGGAAGGAGGAGGGTCAGCGCAGGGCTGGGCGGGCCCTCAACTATGGCCACTGTCCTGTCGTGTTTCATAAACACGTCAGCTCTCACCTGTCCCACAAATGTGTCCCCAGTGGGTTCTCCTGGGGAGCTGAGTTCAGACCGTGGCCTTTTGAGCAATGCATTAGCATCCCGAGGCTGCCTGACCGACTACCGCAGCTTTGTTGCTGTTCAGCCACTCAGTCCCGAGCGACCCTTTACGACCCCGTGGACTGCAGCAGCCAAGCCTCCCTGTCCTTCACCAACTCCCAGAGTTTGCTCAGACTCGTGACATGGAGGGGGTGATGCCATTCAGCCATCTCATCTTCTGTCGTCCCCTTCTCCTTCTGCCCTCAGTTTTTCCCAGCATCAGGGTCTTTTCCAGTGATTCAGCTCTTCTCATCAGCTGGCCAAAGTGTTGTTTGCTTAGATTAACAGAAATGTTTTCTCTCCCAGCTCCCAAAGCTGTAAGTAAGGTGTCATCAGGGCTGCGCCCCCTCCAAAGGCCCCAGGGGACAATCCCTCCTAGCATCTTCCAGCTCCTGTGGTCCTCGTGACCACATCTCTCCAGTCTCTGCCTCCATCTGCACACGGCCTCTTTCCTCTGTGTCTCTCCTCTGCGTGTCTCTTGTAAGGACACTTGTCTTTGGTTTCAGGGCCACCAGGGTAATCCAGGATGAGCTTCTCATCTGGAGATCCATAATTTTATTATATCAGCATCCTTTCTCTAAACAAGGGCACAGTCACATGTCCCCTGTTAAGACCTAGACGTGTCTTTTGGGGCCCACCCATCAGCCAGCAGTGATGCAGGTAAAGGGCTTCGGCACGAACAGAAGGGACTCTGCAGAGTTTTCTCATGTGCTCTGCTCTCTGCCTGGGCAGTCTTTGTTCTGGAGAGGACCTGGCACCTCCACTGACTTCCTGTCTTATCGGGAAGTCCTTGAGGATCTGAGTTAGCTTGTATCTGGAGGGGTTCAGCCAGACTGCTGCCTGGACAGGGCGATGGGCAGAGAGCAGAGGCAAGGTGAGGTGTGAGGGACTCTGGGGGGGCACCCCTTGGGGCCTTCTGTGGCCCCAGCTCAGGGAGGTGAGCGTCTCTGCCACCTGCTGGCGAAGAAGGCAGCAGTGGGGTCTGCAGAGGAAGCTGAGGTCCAGTGGACGCTGCTGCTGAACGAGGCTGGTCCTAGCATGCTTCCCCTTCCAGGGTTCGTCCAGCCCAGTGCTGCCGAGGCCTGGAGACAGGCAGAGAGGATGCAAGAGGCTGTGAAATATCCCCATGAGGACCTCCCCGCTCTCTCTGTCTGTGGGCTTTCTGGTTTAAGGGGAGAGGCTTAGGAAGATGCTCACAGCTGTGCAGGGGCCTCAGTAAGGGATTGGCCTGGCGGTCCAGCCTTTGTCAGTCCTTGTAGGGCCCACGTGTCTCTCCTGGCCTTGAAGTTGACCTTTCATGGTGATTGCTGAGTCTCTGTTCCCTGCTGAGGGATTTCCAAAGCCCACAAGTCAACACTGGTGCTTGCAGGATGGGTTCCAATAACCCCTGCCTCCTACATCCCCTGGGCCACTTGATGGATGGGAGGACTCAGGTAGGACCAGCTGAGTCCGGATGCAACCCTGGGCATTCAGCCCCCAGAGTTCACAGCCCTACCCTCTGCACACAGCCTTGGCGCCATGTGCTTCCAACAAGACTGCTTATAGACTTATTACAGATTCCCAGGCTTCCCCCGTGAGTGAGCGTGTGTTCCCGACCCTCCCAATCCCCTTGAGTTCTCCATGCCTTCTTCAGGAGTGAACTGCACTTCCCAAGAAGAGTACACAGTGATTGTTGAACCAAAAATGCTTCATTATAGTGTAAATGAGGCTAATTCCATAATTTATCACGGCCGCAGATTTTCTACATTTTGAATGAAAATAACAGTATTTGCTACCGCCTCCCAGGATCCCTCTTACAGAAAGTGTCTGCCTGCTGCCTCATGGGAGACATCGCTGTCTCTGCTTGCATCTCCCTTCCTATTTCCCTAATTCTATCTCCCTTTAAAAAAAAGTTTATGTTTTTCTTCTGGGGCTTCCCTAGTGGCTCAGTGGTGAAGAATCTGCCTGCCAATGCAGCAGATGCGGGTTGGATCCCTGGGTCAGGAAGATCCCGTGGAGGAGGAAATAGCAGCCCACTCCAGTATCCGTGCCTAGAGAATCCCACGGACAGAGGAGCCTGGTGGACTACGTCCCTGAGCTTGCAAAGAGTGGGACGTGACTTAGTGACTAAACAACAACAACGGCAACAAAAATTTATGTATTTGGCTGCGCCGGATCCTTGCTGCATCACGTGGTCTTTGTTGCAGGTGCTGCACAAGGGGTCTTTCCCTTTTCAGCTGTGGCATGCAGGGTCTTTTAGTTGCAGCACGCCGGATCTTCCTGCACAGTGACTGCACCTGGGTCCCTTGCATTGAGTCTTTGCCACCGGACCATCAGGGAAGTCCCCCTAAGGACATTTCTATCACAGAAATTTCTGTTCACAACAGAAAAGTAAATTGCAGCCAGATGATCGCTTTCGTCTAAAAGGTTCATTTTTAAATGTTGGCATTTGGAATCTATAGGGGGAGGCAAAACTCACGGAGAGTCCAGAAAACATAGCTCCTCTATGGCCTGAGCGTTCAGAAGGCCGTTTGCAGTAAGGTGGCCCATGTGGTGGGAAGATACGTATGATGGGAGGGCCATGCGTAGCAGCGGGCTATATGGTGGGGAGGGTCATACTGTGGGGAGGTCCATGTGTGGAGAGGTCCACGCGCGGGCGGTTCCTGTGCTGGGAAGGCTCATGGGATTCGCTGATGCTTCACTGCCTCTCTCCCTGATTCTTGGTGTTTCCTAAAGCCCCAGGCACGGGGCCGTGGAGAACAAAGGGCATTTCGGTAGGTGCCGGCTGGCATGTGGGTGGGAGGGCTCTGACATCATTATGTCCGTAGCCTGGTCTTTAGGAGACGTAGTTGTTGACAGAGAAAGATGGTCAGGGAACATGAGCGCATCCTTCTTGCTCATGCTTTATTGAATGTGGTTGATTAGAATTTATGATAGACTGAACACCATAATAATATTTGAGATTAAATTTTAATTATTCCCATAGTATACAATTATTCTAGAAATTGAGGAAAGGCAAACATATGTAGCAAACAAACAAACAAACAGACACCAAAATAAAACTCAAGAACAAATGAAGAGACAAACAAAAAAGCCCTGGAGATGATTACTGTTGACAGTCTGAAGTTTATCTTACAGGCTCTTTTAAATGTAATAAAAAAATAGACCAGGGTCCACCTGCTATGCTTTTTTTCTGTGTGTGTCAGCTTAGGCATATATGTTAAAATCACTAGTTTTGAGTGTAAACTTTGATGTGTTCTGATGGAAGTGTCCAGTTATGTAGCCATAATCACTGTAAAGAACAGCTTTTCACCCCAAAGTGTTTCTTGGCTCCCTTTGGTGATTAATCTCTTTCCCCATCCTGGCAAACACCAATCCGTTTTCTGTCTCTATAGTTTTGCCTTGTCTAGAGTGTCATGTGAATGGAATCCTATGTACGTGCCCTTCTGCGTCTGCCTTTTTTCACTTAGCATAAGACCTTGGAGATTCAAACAGGTTGTATTACGTATCAGTGATTTATTAGTTTCTCTTACTAAGCAGTGTCTCATCATATGGATGGTCCACGACGTGTTTATCCATCACTGGTTGATGGGCATTTGGATTCTTTTCAGGTTTTCTCTGTAATAAGCAAAGCTATTAGGAAGATGAACAAAAAAAGAAATTAAGAGGACATACACTTTTATTTCTCTTGTGGAACTACCTAGGAGTTGATGTCTTTGTCTCATGGTAAGTGTATGTTTAACTTGGTAAGATACTGTCCAACTCTTCACCAAAATGTTTCTGCCGTTTTCTACCCCATCTGCAAGGCAGGAGAGTTCCAGTTGGTGCAAACCCGCGACACCACCCTGGAGGAGGGCATGGCAACCCACTCCAGTATTCTTGCCTGGAGAAATCCATGGATGGAGGAGCCTGGTGGGCTATGGTCCACTGGGTGTCAAAGAGTCGGACACAACTCAAGTGACTAATTGTCAGTGTCTTACATTTTAATCATTCTGTAGTTTAATGTACAATTTCCTTATAACTCAAAATGATAATCATCTTTTCACATATGTATTTGCCATTTGTATATATTCTTTAGAAAAATATTTGCAAAGAAATGTTAGATTAAAAAATTAGATTATTTCTTAATTATTGAATTGTGTTCTGTGTATGTGTGTGTGTTTGTGATAGATACATTTAGATAAAAATATTTTGCAGAATATATGTTTTACAAAAATGTTCTTGTCTGTGGCTTACCTTTTCTTTTTCGTAATGGTATCTTTTTGAAGTGCAAAAGATTTCAATTTTGATGAAGTCTAAGATAAACCACTGACTCAATGGACGTGAGTCTGAGTGAACTCCGGGAGTTGGTGATGGACAGGGAGGCTGGCGTGCTGCGATTCATGGGGTCACAAAGAGTTGGACACGACTAAGTGACTGAACTGAACTGAGGATAAATCATTGTTTTTCATTTACAACTTGGTTTTTCTTGTCCTATTTAAAATCCTTAGTTTACTCAAAGGTGCAGAGATATTTTCCTGTGTTTTCTTCTACAGATTTTGTAGTTGTAGCTATTTTGATTGTTTTATTACTGTGAGTTAATTTTTAATGGAATAGGTTAAGGGCCAGGTTTCTTTAATATGGATATCCAAGTGTTCTAGAACCATTTGTTGAAAATATTTTCTTCTCCCCAATGAATTTCCCAGCATCTTTTTGAAAATTAATTGATCATATATGTATGATCTACTTTATCTTCTGTCCTGTTGTCATATGTGTCTATCTTTATGCCAGTGCTGTCTAAACCACACATAAAGCCTTTAAATCAAATAATGTAGGAAATTCAATTTCTTCTTTCTCAACATCTTTCTGGATTTTCTAGGTTATTTGAATTCCCATAAGGATTTTAGAATCAGTCTGTCAACTTTACAAAACATCTTGTTGTAGCTTGATTGGTGTTACATGAATATACAGATCAACTTCTGACTAATCGACTTAACATTTTGGTCTATAAACATGGCATGTCTATCTTCATTTATTGAGTTCTTTTTTTATCTCAGTAATATTTTGTACTTTTCAGCATACAGATCTATACAGGTTTTATTAAGTTTATCTTTAGGCATTTCACATTTTGATGACATTGTAACTGGTATTGTATTAATTTCCATGTGTAAGTTTTTATTGCTAGTATACATAATTCATCTGATTTTGTAAAACATTGTCATTATATCCTGCAGCCTTAGTGTGCAGATTTGTTAAGATTTTCTAGAGACAAATCATTTTATGTTGTTAGATGAGGAATTTGTACTGATTTGTTA
>SJYF01000373.1:4003147-4019328 GCA_006410515.1 Procapra przewalskii | reverse complement strand
TTTTTGTATTTTCTTCTATAAAAATGTTTCAGGATGCCAATCTCTGTTGTTTTTGAGAAGAGGAAGCTGGTTCTGCCCCTTCCTTGTACATAGAAGAAATGGGTTAATTAGGATCCAGCTGACAAGTAAGTCTCCATAACTGCTTGTTCAGATGAGAGCACAGCTTCTTAAAAGGGAAGCCTCCCCGTGCTTTCCTTTTTCTGCATCCAGCTGTTGAGGTCCAAGGAGAGAGACAGGAGGAGAGCAGTAACAGGTGTGCACAGGCCAGCAGGAGTGGACAGAAAGGAATCTGGTCCAGACCCTGTGCTCATCCTGATTCCCAAAGGGAGGACACTACGGGTATTTTCCAAGCTACTTTCTGAGGCATGTGGGGCTCAGGCGTCACGGTCCCACCCTGCACATGCTGCCGTCATTTCTAGACGCTTTGCTGTTTAGGTCACAGACAGCAGAAGACAGATCGCTCTTACATATGGCATCGCCTATGGCTGGGTCGTCCTTTACGTCCACTGATTTCTGCAGGCTTTGAAATGTGCCTGGAGTGATTTGCTGTTGTCTGTTGTTGTTGGGAAAACGCAATGGCACCCCACTCCGGTACTCCTGCCTAGAAAACCCCATGGATGGAGGAGCCTGGAAGGCTGCAGTCCATGAGGTCGCTGAGGGTCAGACACGCCTGAGCGACTTCACTTTCACTTTTCACTTTCATGCATTGGAGAAGGAAACGGCAACCCACTCCAGTGTTGCTGTTACAGATTCCTCCCATTTTGGCTTGTGTCTGATTGCCTCCTGCTGAAAAAGTGAAAGTGAAAGTCGCTCCGTTGTGTTCGACTCTGCAGCCCAATGGACTGTACTCCATGGGATTCTCCAGGACAGAATACTGGAGTGGGTAGCCGTTCCCTTCTCCAGGGGATCTTCCCAACTTAGGGACTGAACCCAGGTCTCCTTCACTGCAGGCAGATTCTTTACCAGCTCAGCTATCAGGGAAGCCCAAGAAGACTGGAATGGATAGCCTTTCCCTTCTCCAGGGGATCTTCCCAACCGAGGAATCTAACCAGGGTCTCCTGCATTGCGGGAGGATTCTTCACTCGCTGAGGCACTGGGGAGGCCCTTCATTTATCTGCAGATTGCAGACAAGGTTGAGAGAGACAAACACTAAATTCAGTTTTCTGTGTGTGGTTACCCTCTAGTCCTCTTTGGGTCAGTATGGGAATCCACACAGAATTCTTCCTGAGGGGCAGATCTACTGAGACAGTGACTGAGTCTAAGGCCTCAGGAAGGTTCTAGAAGGCCCGGCTGTGCCCTTCTCCTATCCAGCTGAAGGGTACACCTTCATGCACACATGTGCCGGTGTGGTCCACGTATGCACTGCTGGTGGCTCGCACACCAAGAGTGACCAGTCGTCCTGTTTAGGGAAAAGTTGGCATGCTGCTGCTGCTGAGTCGCTTCAGTCGTGTCCGACTCTGTGCGATCCCATAGACGGCAGCCCACCAGGCTCCTCCGTCCCCAGGATTCTCCAGGCAAAATCACTGGAGTGGGTTGCCATTTCCTTCTCTAGTGCATGAAAGTGAAAAGTCAAAGTGAAATCGCTCAGTCGTGTTCGACTCTTCGAGATCCCACGGACTGCAGCCCACCAGGCTCCTCCATCCATGGGATTTTCCAGGCAAGAGTACTGGAGTGGGGTGCCACTGCCTTCTCTAAAGTTGGCATATCGCAGTTCTTTTACATTTCTATTGAAATGTTGGGCAGAAGCAGATTGTTAATAACAGTGCTATTAACATCTTTCGTCTGTTTTCCATAGCTAGTGGATATTTGCTGTGACCTAGGAGAGGTCAGGCAGGCACTGTGCTGGGTATACGGCAGGCCAGGCTCCAGAGAGCAGGTGGCTGACCGCTGGGCCTCCTGGGGGCAGCACGCCTGGACAGGCGGGGGCAGGGTGCAGAGTGCCCCAGGGGAGGACTGGGGCCTGCACAGGGTCATGTTGTCAGTGTAGGCTTTGCTCTGTTGGTCCCTGATCCATCTCTCTGCACACTATAGCCTTTCCTCCCTGGATTTCTTGCCCAGCATGGCTAAAATGTCCTTTGACTGGCAGCAAAGCCTGCCAGTTAGAGGTACGGAGGGTCAGCAACCATGTCCCTTCCTCTCTAGATCCTGAACTTATAAATCATCACAGGAGCCAAGAAGGCATCAGACATAACATTATTTAAGATAAGAATGATTGCAAACACTTACGCAGTGCTTGGGAGGGCCAGGCATTCTTTTAAGGGCTGCTTTTTTTTTTTTTTTTTAAGGGTTTCCCTGATGGCTCAGTTGGTAAAGAATCCACCTGCAATGCAGGAGACCCCGGTTCAATTCCTGGGTCAGGAAGATCCGCTGGAGAAAGGATAGGCTACCCACTCCAGTATTCTTGGGCTTCCCTTGTGGCTCAGCTGGTAAAGAATCCACCTGCAATGCGGGAGGCCTGGGTTCAATCCCTGCATTGAGAAGATCCCCCCAGAGAAGGGAACGGCTACCCACTCCAGCATTCTGGCCTGGAGAATTCCATGGACTGTATAGTCCATGGGGTTGCAAAGAGTCATACATGACTGAGTGACTTTCACTTTCACTTTTTTTTTAAATTGGAGGAATATTGCTTTACAGTGTTAAATGTTGGTTTCTGCCATACAGCTGTGTGAATCAGTCATAATTATACGCATATATACCCTCTCTCTTGAGCCTTCCTCCCTCCCCTCCCCTCACCCCTGCAGGTTATCACAGAGGACCCGGCTGGGCTCCCTGCACTATACAGCAGGCTCCCATTAGCTATCAGTTTCACACTACAAGGAGGGGAGAATGCCTCTCTCTGCAGGCATCTCTGAAAGAGTCTGTGCTGGGTTGGTGGGGATGAGCATTGCAATAACGATTCCCACTTTCATGGAGAAGTGAAGAAGTGATGGAGAGTGGGAAGAGGGAGTGAGGTCTCTCCCTCTGGACCTGGAAGGAATGCAGGTGTTAAGAATTTTGTTAGTGATTCTCAGTCACTGACGCTTCCCACCAGAGTCCAGTCTCTGTCGAGAGGCCTCTCCTTGCTTCGCTCCACACCCAGACAGAGAGCTGAAAGTAGAACAGAGTCAACAGAAATAGCAGGCGGGATAAAGCCTCATGTCCTAGCAAGGGTCCCATCTCTGAGCTGACACCTCTCTTGATTAGAAAACTGCCCTGTCTTCAGCAGAAGGTGCTCAGAGTTCAGGTACAGAGAGCAGAAGGGTTAATGGGGGTGGGGGGTAGTTACAAATTTTAACTCCCATTTGTGACTTCTGAACTTTGAGCTGAGCTGCAAAAATGGCTCCCAACTATTTGCTCCACATTTTACTTTCTTATAGATGGCACAGCCCATTACAGGAAGTGTATGCTCTGTCTTAGTGGCAACAGAAATATTTCCAAAGGCATCAGTTTTTATTAAACATATTTCACCATCAAGGGCTCTGTAAAGCTGGCATTGCTGAACAGGATGAAGACAAACAGTGTTACGTGTGCGTGACTTCTTTGTTGCTTCAGTCGTGTCTGACTCTTCAGCCCCATGGACTGTAGCCCACCAAGTTCCTCTGTCCATGGGATTCTCCAGGCAAGAATACTGGAGTGGGTTGCCATGCCCTCCTCCAGGGGATCTTCCTGACTCAGGAACTGAACCCAGATCCCCGCCCCCGCCACCACCACCACCCAGTGCAGGCAGATTCTTTACTGCTGGGCCATCAGGGAAACCCAAAATAGTGTAAAAAAATGTTCTAATTATTATGCTATGAGGTCAGATGTTGACCCACAGAATAGCTGAGTCCATGTGAAAATGGGTTACATTTGGAATTCTGCTGTATATGCCAAGAGTTTTGCTTTTGATTTAAAATTTGCTCACTTTCCCCCTCTTGTACTTCAAGAAAATCTTGAAACAGAAGGCATTTTGTATTTTAAAATGCGGAGTCTGGCTTGTGAGACAAATTCATGAAGGGTCTTTCTATACAGCCTCAGCTTCTAAGGATTTCGAAAACAAAGGTGATAACTCTTCCTGCATGAGGGACCACATGTGAAATCACCCAGACGGGGTCGTCTGCGGGACCTGCCTCTTCCAGCTTCCCTCTCTGTATCGTTTGTTCTGGTGGAGCTGAGTTCATCCAGAGGCTCGTGCTGCTCTGGTCTACCTGCCTCTCATCTTGAAAATGGTATCTGGTACCCACCCCTCTGAGGTTATTAATGTTTCTCCTGCATTCTTGATTCCAGCTTGTGCTTCATCCAACCAAGCATTATGCATGATGTACTCTGCGTATAAGTTAAATACGCAGGGTGACAATATACAGCCTTGACATACTCCTTTCCCAATTTAGAATCAGCCCATTGTTCTAAGTCCGGTTATAACTGTTGCTTCTTGACATGGATATGTTTCTCAGGAGACAGGTAAGGAGATCTGGTATTCCCATCTCTTGAAGAATTTTCCTCAGTTAGCTGTGATCCACACAGTCAAAGCCTTTAGCGTAGTCAATGAAACAGAAGTAGATGTTTTTCTAGAATTCTTTTGGTTTTTATATGATCCAATGGATGTTGGCAATTTCATCTCTGATTCCTCTGCCTTTTCAAAACCCAGTTTGAACATCTAGAAGTTCTCGTTTCACGTACTGTTGAAGCCTAGCCTGGAAATTTTTGAGCATTATTTTGCTAGTTTGTGAGAGGAATGCAACTGTCTGGTAGTTTGGACATTCTTTGGCATTGTCTTTCTTTGCGATCGGAATGAAAACTGACCTTTTCCAGTGCTGTGACCACTGATGAGTTTTCCAAATCTGCAGGCTTATTGAGTGCAGCACTTTCAGAGCACCATCTTTTAAGTTTTGAAGTAGCTCAGCTGGAACTTCATTGCCTCTACTAGCTCTGTTCACGGCAATGCTTATGACACCACCCTTATTGCAGAAAACGGTGAGCAACTGAAGGACCTCTTGCTGAAAGTGAAAGAGGAGAGTGAAAAAGTTGGCTTAAAATTCAACATTCATAAAACTAAGATCATGGCATCCAGTCACATCACTTCATGGCGAATAGATAGGGAAACAATGGAAACAGTGACAGACTTTACTTTCTTGGGCTCCAAAATCACTGCAGATGGTGATCGCAGCCACAAAATTAAGAGTCTTGCTTTTTGGAAGAAAAGCTATGACAAACCTAGACAGCATATTAAGAAGCAGAGATAGTACTCTGCTGACTAAGCTCCATCTAGTCAAAGCTATGGATTTTCCAGTAGTCCTGTATAGATGTGAGAGTTAGAAAGCTGAGAGCCAAAGAATTGATATTTTTGACCTGTGGTGTTGGAGAAGGCTCATGGGAGTCCCTTGGACTGCAAGGAGATCAATCAGTATATCCTAAAGAAAATCAGTCCTGAATGTTCATTGGAGAGACTGAGCTGAAGGTAAAGCTCCAATAACTGGCTACTTGATGTGAAGAATGGGCTCATTGGAAAAGACCTTGATGCCAGGCAAGATTGAAGGCAGGAACAGAAGGAAATGGCAGAGGATGAGATGGTTGGATGGCATCACTGACTCAGTGGACATGAGTTTGAGCAAGCTCTGGAAGTTGGCGATGAACAGCAAAGCCTGGCGTGCTGCAGTCCTTGGGGTTGCCCAGAGTCAGACAAGACTGAGCGACTGAACTGAACCCATCCCTCTATCCAGGGCACCCCTCAGCCCCTGGGATTCTCAGCACAAAGCACCCTTTCCTGAGGGTCTTCCAGGGACTTTCTCAGTTCCCTCTCTCTCCTCCTAGTGATTATCCTTTCTTCTTAGAAACTTCAAATTGAGCTGCTCTACTGTTTATTCCTGGATTGTGTCTGGGTTGGACTTGTACTCTTCACTTTTAAGTCTTGTACTGAGTCACCATTGTTCTGCCCCGGTTCTTTTAGAGATCACGTGATTGGTGGTCACAGTTTTTCTTCAAAGTCACCTCTACTATCTTACAGAGCACCTCCTTTCAGCTGACTCATTTCTTGAGAAGGAAAAATTCACATGACCAGGGAAAGGTGTGCCCACGTGGAGAGAAAATAAGACAAGAAGAACGGAACGTACAAAGGGCTTTGCACAAGGAGAGAGATATTTCACAATTTCTCAATAAATGAAATCTAGAGCTAAAAATAACATATCATATGAAAAGGTCATTAATATAAATGGTTATAAATGAAATAACATAATACATTAAAAATAATGAACTTCTTTTTTTTTTTTTAACCTAATGTGATTCTAACAGAAAGAGCTTTTGGTTGCCTCAGTGTAAGAAAGAGTTCAATGTGACTTTGGCCAACGAGTTCCAACCAGACCCGTGAGAGCAGATCACTTCACCTACTAAAACATCATAAGGGCAAATATTTTATTTTTGATATATTTATTTCTATTTGTTTGCTTTCTTTTTCTGTCTTTTGCATACGACATACAATTTCCTCTGTCATCCCCTTCTCCTCCCGCCTTCAGTCTTTCCCAGCATCAGGGTCTTTTCCAATGAGTCAGTTCTTAGCATCAGGAGTTTCAGCTTCAGCATCAGTCCTTCTAATGAATATTCAGGACTGATTTCCTTTAAGATGGACTGGTTGGATTTCCTTGCTGTCCCAGGGACTCTCAAGAGTCTTCTCCAACTCCACAGGTCAAAAGCATCAATTCTTCAGGACTCAGCTTTCTTTCTAGTCCAACTCTCACATCTACACATGACTACTGGAAAGACTATAGCCTTGACTAGACAGACCTTTGTTGGCAAAGTAATGTCTCTGCTTTTTAATATGCTGTCTGGGTTAATCATAACTTTTCTTTCAAGGAGCAAGCGTCTTTTAATTTCGTGGCTGCAGTCACCATCTGCAGTGATTTTGAAGCCCCCCCAAATAAAGTCTGATTTCTGTAAAGGAAGCCAAAAAGGAAAACACCCTTCCCTCACTGGTTGATTGGAAAGCACGTGGACCGTCAGGTCTCTGGCAAATGTCTGGTGTGGATTCTGCGTGGGATGTGATACCAGACTGGGGTGCCCATCTCCAGCCACCACCTTCACCACCAGGGCTCACGGCTCACTGGAAGCTAGTTTCCCCCCTTCCTCGGGTCAGGGACAGGGAGAGCTGGTTTTCTCATTGATACGACCGCATCTTTTTGCGGCTTGCAGAGCTCACCGAGTCTTGGAAAAGTAAAGGTTCCAGTTTCCTTGAAGAAAAACTGCACAGCTTTTAAACTTCATGGCGATTTTCAGAAAATTCCTTTGCCTCCCAGTTCTTTGGACGGCACATATTACATGATCGATTATACCACAATGCCAGCAATCCTGAAGAGACTCAAGGAGAAAACTTTTAAAAACCCTCTCATGACATGAGCAAAATGATCTGTCAGCGGAACTTGACAGTTATTTATGACATTTTTTCCTTCATCCACAGTGCTTTAAAAGTCAATCGTGCCCTGGCTGAGATTTAGGCATATATTCCAGGAAATCAAGGAAATATCATAGGAGAAAGTGTCTTATTTGAAACGGGAACCAAAGAAAGCAAACAGTTTGTGAGGCACAGCAGACAGGGCCCATCTTTTAGGGCACCGGGTGATGCTTCCAACTATTTCCTTGCCTGCAGCCAAAAAGCACGTATGCAAATGTGGGTAATTAATCTAGGAGAACAGTCATGCTGGATCAAGCTACCGTGTATGGCTGGCGGAAGGCATTCTGAAATAGGGCCCCACGCCCCAACTTGCTTCCCCAGATGAGCCTTCTGCCTCTGCCCTGGACGCTGTTTGATGGGCTATATCCAACGATGCGATCACAGCTGCCCGCCTTAACAAAGCGGCACCATCTCAGCTCGGGCGCTGCCTTTTGACAGGCTTGGTGCGGAGGATTATTTCCACTCTTTTCAGCAGGGCTCTTTGCTTTGCACGCTGCCCATTTAGGCACGTCTATCGTGGGCTTTCATTTGCTGCTAACACACTCTCTGGTTGGTCCTCAGTCTCCTGTGCTTTTTAGTTCCAGACGTTTCGCATCCATCTGTTCCAAGTAAAATCTCTCTCACTGAATTTGAAAGCCCCTCCAAATTATTTCCTAACATTTCCCTTAATTGCCAGTCTTTAGAAACCTGGGTATTCATTTTATCTTGGCTATGTGTAGAAACGATCTTTTTTTTCTGACATTGCAGAAATAACCAATTTTAATACTAATCATGCATGCACACATACACATACACATTACATTCTGTTACACGGGGATGTAACTCTGGGCTGGAAACAGGAATCAACCCCTCTCTCTCTCTCCTCTGTCCTCCTTCCTTCCCATCCTTTTTCCCTTTTTCTGTTTCATTCTTTCCTTCTTTATTCAAATACTGATTGAGGGTCTGATGTGTTTTAGAGCCTATTATAAGCACTAGGAACACAGCAGTGAACAAAACATAGTTCTTCCTGGAGCTTGCATCTTAAGGAGAGAGCAAAGATTATATAAGCAAATGCATGTATAACATGCAACATACATGTATAAGTATACACTATACAGTAAACGTACATATGCATATATAGGACACATGTATAGCATATAGAGAAACGTGTGGGAAAGAATCTTCCTGCAATGCAGAAGACGCGGGTTTGATCCCTGGATTGGAAAGATCCCCTGGAGAAGGGACTGGCAACCCACTCCAAGATTCTTGCCTGGAAATTTCCATGGACAGTGGAGCCTGTCCATATGGGTTGCAAAGAGCTGGACATGACTGAGGAGCCTGGGTATGCATGCATAGTGCATATGATATAATACAGGTATATAGGTGTATATATGCACACATATGTATACATAGTACAGTGTGCATTTCAAGGTCTGTTCTGTGGCTCTCAGTGCCCAGGGCTTCCCCTTGGTCACTGCCCACAGGGGTACATGTGAGGCCCAGGCAATGGCTTTTGACCTGAAGTGGCTGATTCTAAACCTGGTAAATTAACAACATATATTAAAATGTCTTTTTGCCCAGATATGCTATTTCTATAAGCATTAATTAAGTCACTATTAAATCACGTGTTTTAATCAAGCTGTAAAAAAGTACACTGACCTGATCTAGAACAAGACTTAGCTTCAATCCTTTACGTGTAATTTGATGTACTTGTCATTTCCCCACTACTTCTGTGACCAAACTGAACTTGGGCCACTAGCCCGCCTACCGACCCTGCATTGTGCTGAAGCGGAGTAGAGTGCTTACTGCAAGCCTTCGGGCTCTGAGGATGGGACAGCTCGTGCTCGAAATACCTGGAGCCCCAATGGCTTTCAGGGAAGGGGTTTAAGGACAGAGTGAGGGCAGGGTTGGGGCTCTCTGGCCCGTTGATGGCGCGGTGACAGAGGACATCCCAGGAGTCTCCTTTATCAGGTTTCCGCCCCCTCTCTTCTGGGGTCTGTGTGCTGGTGGTCACGTGCATGCGTGCTAAGTCGCTTCGGTCGTGTCTGACTCCTTGGGACCCCATGGACTGTAGCCTGCCGGCCTCCTCTGTCCCTGGGTTCCCAGGCAAGAATATTCTGGTGGGTTGCCATTTCCTCCTGCAGGGGTTCTTCCTCTCCCAACGGTTGAACTTGAAATGTCAGAGTTGAGGGGGTGGTTAGCATCTGCAAAATAACTCAAGGATATGGCTCAGGTTATTGTCTGTAGCCACTGAGGAGGAACTAAAGGCTCTGACTTTATTTTATGACCAAATTATGATTGTCTTGTCTTGCTTGACTGCTTTTATTTGTTCCTGCATTTTCTCATTTCTTTGACTATATTTGTCCTTTGGAACTTGGGGATCACCTAAGAGGTAAGAGCTTTTTTTTCAATAAGAGGCAGAGAGCATGGTGGATGAGGAGTTTGCCCCTGGAAAGAACCCACAGGATCCTGATCAATGTAAATCCCTCCTTTTTTTTTTTTTAATATTCCTCAGTCCTGAGGGAAATAGCATCAATGACTGCAATAAATATAGACCTCGATCAACAAAATTAGAATTTAGCATCCACTGAAACATGATGTCTTTTGCTCTAAAATTACCCTCATTTTTCCAAACATAGCCAAATTAAGATCAAAATTGTTTGTAAATGAGTCTGGTGAATTGATCACTTAGGTTCTTCTAAACTGGCTGAGCCAGAACTTTTCACTGAGAATCTTTGCTTGAACTTGTAAAAGGACTCTCAGGAATTCCCAGGTGGTGCAGCTGTTAAGACTCCATGCTTCCACTGCCGAGATGTTAGGTCTAGCCACACTAAGGTTAGGCACAGATACCACTTGTAATATTTATTCCAGTGAAATTTTCTCTTTTCAAGGTCTCCAAAATATCCTGAGATTCCTGCACCTGTTAGGAGATGGTCTTTCTTATTCACCTGCTAATGTTTTAGGAATGCGAGAGTTTCCAATTTCTGGAGGAATCAGGTAGAGAAAATAGATAAATGTTTCAATTTTGCTTACAAAGGTATAATGTACTAAGTTGCTGTAAGTTATAATTAGCTTGAGGGAAAAGATTTTCCTGTATCTGGAAAACACAGATTAAAAGCCAATAACATTTCAGGCAAAAGCCATAAAGATGTTAAGCATATTTATCAGTTCCCTTAGTTTTATGTAACTAATCCTTGATCTTAATCTTTTGTTAACAGTTTTATGAAACCAGTTTTCATTAGAACTAAAGTATTTTATCCAGTTTAGGTGTATGATCTAAAAGTTATCAGAAATTTATACTTGTCAAAAAGTCTTTTCTATGATTCTTTTGAAAGATAAAGCATTTTTGCAAAAGCATCAGAGTGAAACAATAACTGTCTGTGAATGACAAAGACTTCAAAAGACAAAGTTGAAGATCTGATTATAATGCAATTGACAAAGAAATGTGTGATGTACCATAATTCAAGAAAACTAGAACTATGATTGATAACATAATATCAGGACACACCCGCATTTAGGAACTATATATAATTCCTAGAACATTTGTATCAATGACATTTATCTATACAGGATAATATAAGCAGGTTTTTCTTTACCACAAATCTGGCTTTGTTTATGTACAGTCAAAGCTATGGTCTTTCTGGTAGTTACATACAGATGTAAGAGTTGGGCCATAAGGAAGGTTGAACACTGAAGAACTGATGCTTTTGAACTGTGGTGACAGAGAAGACTTTTGAGAGTCTCTTGGACTGCAAGGAGATCCAACCAGTCAATCCTAAAGGAAGTCAGCCTTGAATATTCATTGGAAGGACTGATGCTGAAGCTGAAGCTCCAATACTGTGGTTACCTGATGTAAAGAATCGACTCATTGGAAAAGACCCTGATGCTGGGAAACATTGAAGGCAAAAGGAGAAGGGGCAACAGAGGATGAGATGGTTGGATAGCATGACCAACTCGAGGAAGATGAATTTGAGCAAGCTCCAGGAGTTAGTGGAGGACAGAGGAACCTGGCACGCCACAGTCCAAAGAGTTGGTCACGACTTTGCAGCTGAACAGCAACAAATGTAATTTCACATACGAAATAATCCTGATTAAGTTCTCTGAGACTCAGGGGCCCTTTGAAATATCTTAAAGTTGCACTTAGTCGCTCAGTCTTGTCCAACTCTTTGTGACCCTATGAGCTGTATCCTGCCAGGCTCCTCTATCCATGAAATTTCCCAGACAAGAATACTGGAGTAGGTTGCCATTTCCTGTTCCAGGAAATCTTCCCAACCCAGGGATCAGACCTGTGTCTCCTGTGTCTCCTGTGTCACCTGCAAAGGCAGGTGGATCCTTCACCACTGAGCCACCTGGGAAGCCGATCCTAAAGTCAGCCAGAGGTAAAAATCACCTTCACTTAGAATTTGTACTAACACAGCTCAATGTTTCTAAAAAACAAACAAGCAAACCAAAAGCTCTTTTCTCCTGAGAGAGAAAAGCAAAATCTAGTCGAATACCAGCTTACTTTAAATAGCACAATACATTCACTCAACTAGATTTGATCTAATCTTATCGTATCCGAGCTTGACCATGTACACAGTTTTCTCTCAGCGTTCCTCTTTTACAAACTGCCCACAACTTTCTACACTTGTATTAGTTTGGCCCTTTTTGTTTTTTCCTGCCCAGAAACAACCAGCTCTAGGACAAAATGACTTTCTTTTTCCTTAACAAAAAATATGCATTTTAAAATATCTTTTCTAACAACATACATTTTACATACATCTTACTTTTTTATACACTGAATGTTTCTATTATTTGTAGTAGCTTTAATTACATATATATTACAATTTTCACCCTAAAAAGCCCCCAATTTCTAGCAAAACAAACCATAAAAACAATCTACTGTGAACTGTTTGTCATACCATCATTTTGATTGGCAAACTTATGGATATATTTTACACTCTCTAAAATCATGTTCTTTCTCACAGTATAAATTATTCTTTTAATGTGGTGCAAGACATGTGCTTAATAAACCCCGAGTCTGTATTTTTCTTTTACAAGAAGACAAAAGTAGGTAAACTTAAACTTGTCTAGCAATCAATGCTTCAATACTTTAAAATGGTCTAGATAATTAATGAATTCTCATCACTTAAATAAGCTAAACCTTAAAGTTTCAAGTTACTACAAATCTGGAAAACCGAAACATAATTATTCCTGAAGAGTTCACCTAAAACTTCTATCTCCTTTATCTTGTTTTACTACAAAGTTGATTTTTCATCGTTGACAAATTTTGCGCCATATAAAATATGACCTTATTTGTGTTTTAGTAAACCTAGGTGCAATAAAGGTATTATCATCAATGTTGATAATGCTAAAGCCATGTCTGTATTAATTAAACCAACAAAATTAATCTAGGTTTAGTATGAGATATTAATTTAATACTGAATATTTCTCAGATCACATGAACCTGAAATTCATTTGGGTTAGTTTCTGTAGTATTTAGAAATACTTGGTTTGTGAGTCTTTGCTTGCTTTAGGGCTTCCCGCATAGCTCAGTCGGTAAAGAATCTGCCAGCAATGCAGAGGACCTTGGTTTAATTCCTGGGTCAGGAAGTTCCCCTGGAGAAGGAAATGGCAACTCACTCTAGTACTCTTGCCTGGAGAATCCCATGGACAGAGGAGCCTGGCAGGCTACAGTTAATGGGATCCCAAGAGTTGGATGTGACTTAGCACTATCTTTTTTTTTTTTTTTCTACTTTTCTTCAAGTCAATTAAACAGAAGTTATTTTCAAAGTTAATTTTCTATACAGAACCAGAAATCTCATCGTATCCAATGATGTAAAGAGGAATATTGCATAGGAACCTGGAATGTTAGGTCCATGAATCAGCACAAATTAGAAGTGGTCAAACAAGAGATGGCAAGAATGAATATTGACCTTTTAGGAACCAGTGAACTAAAATGTACTGGAAAGGGTGAATTTAACTCAGATGACCATTATATCTACTACTGTGGGCAAGAATCCCTTAGAAGAAATGGAATAGCCATCATAGTCAACCAAAGAGTCTGAAATGCAGTACTTGGATGCAGTCTCAAAAACGACACAATTATCTCTGTTTGTTTCCAAGGCAAGCCATTCAATATCACAGTAATCCAAGTCTATGCCCTGACCAGTAATGCTGAAGCAGCTGAAGTTCTTGGGTCAGTGAAGACCTCCAAGACTTTCTAGAACTAACACCAAAAAAAAAAAAAAATGTCCTTTTCATTATAGGGGACTGGAATGCAAAAGTAGAAAGTCAAGAAACACCAGGCAAATTTGGCCTTTTAGTACAGAATGAAGCAGGTCAAAGGCTAAGAGTTTTGACAAAAGAATGCACTGGTCATAGCTAACACCTTCTTCCAAAAACAAAAGAGAAGATTCCACATGGACATCACCAGATGGTCAATACCAAAATCAGATTTATTATATTCTTTGCAGCCAAAGATGAAGAAGCTCTATACAGTCAGCAAAAACAAGACTGGGAGCTGACTGTGGCTCAGATCATGAACTCCTTATTGCCAAATTCAGTCTCAGATTGAAGAAAGTAAGGAAAACCACTAACCATTCAGGTTTGACATAAATCAAATCCCTTACAATTATACAATGAAAGTGACAAATAGATTCAAGGGATTAGATCTGATAGAGTGCCTGAAGCACTATAGATGGAGGTTCGTGACATTGTACAGGAGGCGGGGATCAAAACAATCCCCAAGAAAAAGAAAGGTAAAAAGGCAAAATGGTTGTCTTGGGAGACCTTACAAATAGCTGAGAAAAGAAGAGAAGCTAAAGGCAAAGGAGAAAAGGAAAGATATACCCATTTGAATGCAGAGCTGCAAAGAATAGCAAGGAGAAATATGAAAGTCTTCCTCAGTGATCAGTGCAAAAAAAAAAAAAAAGAGAGGAAAACAATAGAATGTGAAAGACTAGAAGTCTCTTCAAGAAAATTAGAGATACCAAGGGAATATTTCATGCAAAGATGAGCATAACAAAGGGTAGAAATGGTATGGACCTGAGAGAAGCAGAAGATATTAAGAAGAGGTGGCAAGAATACACAGAAGAACTATACAAAAAGGATCTTCATGACCCAGATAACCACGATGGTATGATCACTCACCTAGAGCCAGAAATCCTGGGGTGTGAATGAAGTCAAACTGGTCTTAGAAAGCATCACTATGAACAAAGCTGGTGGAGGTAATGGAATTCCAGTGAGTCATTTCAAATCCTAAAAGATGATGCTGTGAAAATGCTGCATTCAATATGCAAGCAAATTTGTAAAACTCAGCAGTGGCCACAGGACTGGAAAAAGGTCAGTTTTCATATGAAAAAGTTGGCTTAAAGCTCAACATTCAGAAAACTGAGATCATGACATCTGGTCCCATCACTTCATGGCAAATAGATGGGGAAACAGTGGAAACAGTGACAGACTTTATTTTTTTGGACTCCAAAATCACTGCAGATGCTGACTGCAGCCATGAGATTAACAGACACTTACTTTTTGAAAGAATAGCTATGACCTACCTAGACAGCATATTTAAAAGTAGAGACATTACTTTGCCAATACAGGTCAGTCTAGTCAAAGCTATAGTTTTCCCAGTAGTCATGTATGGATGTAATAGTTGGACTATAAAAAAAGCTGAGTGCCCAAGAATTAATGCTTTTGAACTGTGTTTTTGGAGAAGACTTTTGAGAGTCCCTTGGACTGCAAGGAGATCCAACCAGTCCATCCTAAAAAATCAGTCTTGAATGTTCATTGGAGGACTGATGCTGAAGCTGAAGCTCCAAAACTTTGGCCACATGATGCAAAGAGCTGACTCACTGGAAAAGTCCCTGATGCTGGGAAAGACTGAAGGCAGGTGGAGAAGTGAACAACAGAGGATGAGATGGTTGGATGGCATCACCGACTCAATGAGCATGAATTTGAGTAAGCTCCAGAAGCTGGTCATGGACAGAGAAGCCTGTCCTGCTGCAGTCCATAGGGTTGCAAAAGTCAGACTCGACTGAGCAACTGAACTGAACTGAACTGAGAGATCTCATAACTTAACTTTAAAACTGAATTAAGTAGTGCTGGAGAAGACTCTTGAGAGTCCCTTGGACTGTAAGGAGATCAAATCAGTCAATCCTAAAGAAAATCAACCCTGAATATTCACTGGAAGAATTGATGATGAAGCTGAAGCTGATATGAAGAGCACCTGATATGACCACCTGATATGAAGAGCAAATTCTTTGAAAAAACCCTGATACTGGGAAAGATGAAGGCAAAAGTAGAAGGGAAAGCAGAGTATAATGGTTGGATGGCATCACCAACTCAATGGATATGAGTCTGAGCAAAGTCCAGGAGATAGTGAAGGACAGGGGAGCCTGGTATGCTGTAGTCCACAGGGTCTCAAAGGGTCGGACACAACTGAACAGCAACAGTGAGCCCAGTATTTCATCATAAAAAGTATTTTAGCAGGTGGGGTAAGTTAAGTTTACTCACTTGAATTTAAAATGGTTTTCTTCCCCCTTACATTTTAATTTTTAATTCAGTTAAGGCTGTAGTCTCAGGCAATGTGGGCTGTGTTTACGTTTCAAGGACATGGAAAAATTATTTCTTTATGTTTTCTCCTAAGAATATTTTCATTTTCTCAGGGTCAGAATTTTGAAAAGATATTTTATCATGCCACCTTTCTCTACCTGTGTATGTTAGGGGAAAAAATGTTTTGGAATGTTAAACAAGTTTCATCTTGGCCATTTTTCTCTGGAGTCTATTTTGGCCACATATCATCATAGGGAAATATCATTTTTCC
>SJYF01000373.1:3968362-3980869 GCA_006410515.1 Procapra przewalskii | reverse complement strand
TCGATGGGCGTGAGTCTGAGTGAACTCCGGGAGATGGTGATGGACAGGGAGGCCTGGTGTGCTGCGATTCATGGGGTCGCAAAGAGTCGGACACGACTGAGCGACTGAACTGAATGTTACTTAAGAAGAGAAACTATATAAAAAGTACTTGTGTTCACATCAATAAATTGAGGAGAATGCCCCCCAAATGCAAAGAATCAAAGAGAAATAGATAAAAAAAACAACGTGAAATAATGAAAACAAATAATTGAAGCAAAGTAATAAATCCTAATCTGTTTTATAAAAGTCAATATGATAGATAAAGCTTTCACAAGCTTCATTAAGCACATTACTGGAATTGTAAACATGAGCCCATCAGGGAAACATAGTCATCACACAACATGCATGAGCAGGAGGCTGGGCAGCTAAAGACTTGTCGTCTCAAAGCATCTCTCTACTCTCAGATTACCTAAGAAATTATCCCGTACTTTTTAGATAACCTGACTGCAAAAAAGGGCATAATCACAATGCAGGCTAGATAAACCTCTGTGTCAAAGGCACTGTGAGGAATCTTCGTATTGAACAAACTTCCTCTCCGTGCTTTTAGTTTTAAAATATTCAACCCCAACCTCTCCTCTCCATACCTCCTCTGTGCAGTTCATGCATCCACCCATGCCCTCCTTTCCCTTCTTGGCCAACATTTCACAGACAAGCCAGGTGGGGTGGACAGAGGTGGGACACATTTCCGTTTTGGTGAATCCACTCCAGTGTTCTCAGCCTTGGTTTTAGGGCTACTTGCAAGAACTCGGATGTGACATTTCCATGATACTATCATATAAGGAGCTTCTAAAATATACCTCATGAATGGCTATCTTGCTTTCACTTAACAAAGACATTTATTTTTGTTACTTTCTCAGACTTGAAATACTGTACATGTGAATTGTAAGAAATGAACCCATCACAACCTTCCCATTTCTGCATACCAAATACCGGGATCTCACCAGATTGGATCTTGTAGACACCAGCAGGAACCACACCGGCACAGAGCTGTGGATGGCACACCTGCCCGGGTGAGGGCGTAGAGCTGTTTTGTGCCCTGGGCATCTGGCTCCGAGTCTTTTCTGAGTCACAGTTCCAGGAACTTAAGAGGAAAAGGGTGCTGTGGTTAAACCACAGACTCAGGAACAAGATTGTTTGGGTTTGAATTCTGGCTTTATTGAGTTGCTTAACTTTAGTCAAATTCATTTTTGTTGTTCTGCTTCAGCTTTCCATCTGCAGAAAGGTAATAATACTATTTTTCTTATGGTTTCCTCATATGGGGATTAAGTGGGATATTACGTAAAGTGCTGGAGAACATTGGCTGACACACAAGAAATGCTAGGTTTAGCTATAATTATTTCAAGCTAGATCAATAGAACTTTCAGGAAGAATTATTTCAACTTTTTGCACATTTTATTTCATTTTTGTGATGAAAAATAAGGAAAACGCTGGGCATCAATAAATCAGGACTTTTCTTATGAAGATTGTTATGAGGTGTGGGTTTGGGAAACTCAACTTCCCGTAATAACAGTGTGAAAAAGTTGAGAAATTCCTTCCCCCCTTGCAGAAAAAAAGAACAAAACTGATTAAAATGTTAAAAATGACTATTTCAGGAGATGAGAAATGACCCAAAGTAGACAACAGCATGAGGCGTATTTTCTCCTGAAGAAGTGCTACTGCATCGAATTAGAAAGCCGCTGTATAGTGCTCTTGTCTGTGGACACCTCCGTTCACATCTGGTGGCAAAACACAGGGAGCTCTGCCTTCAGGGGTGACAAATTTGGCTTGAGATCAAGGCAGAGCAGCTACAAATTTAGGTGGAGATATTTGAAGCAAGAAATCAATAGATGATTGAACGAACTCACCACATCCCCAGGGATGGCTGCTGAATTATGCATGCAGGTGGGAACGAAAAGCAAAAGGCCGGGGAGACTCATAGGTGTGTGCTCCTTTGAATGCTGTCCTCATCCACATAGAGCTGGAAAGGGAGAGTGAAAGTCGCTCAGTTGTGTCTGACTCTTTGTTACTCCGTGGTCTCTACAGTCCATGGAATTCTCCAGGCCAGAATACTGCAGTGGGTAGCCTTTCCCTTCTCCAGAGGATCTTCCCAACCCAGGGATCAAGCCCAGGTCTCCCGCATTACAGGCAAATTCTTTACCAGCTGAGCCTCAAGGGAAGCCCAAGAATACTGGAGTAGGTAGCCTGCCCCTTCTCCAGGGGATCTTCCCGATCCAGGAATCGAACCGGGGTCTCCTGCATTGTAGGCGGATCCTTTATCAACTGAGCTCCTAGGGAAGCCCAAGCCAACCACAAAAATTCTGCTAGTTGAGTGAAGAGTGTAGCAAATTATTATGTGACCACAGACTACTGTAGTATGGGACAGACCCATGCGGTCCCAGCTTAAAATATACATGAGCAGAAGCAACACAGGCCCATGATCTATGAAGAGAGATAGAAATCTATAAGGAAAGACTTCACAAAAAGAAGAGCAAACACCACTTATTAGCACATATATGTAGAATCTATAAAAATGGCACAGGTGAATCTTTTTTCAAAGCAGAACTAGACACAGATATAAAGAATGAACATATGGACCTCAAAGAGGGGAAAGGGGCAGTGGAATGAACTGGGAGATTGGGACAGCATGTGAACATTACCATGTATAAGCAGATAGCTAATGAGAACCTCCTGCATAGCACAGGGAACTCTACTCAATGCTCTGTGATAACTTAAATGGGAAGGAAATCCAAAAAAGAGGAGATATGCGTACACATATGGCTGATTCACTCTACTGTACAGCAGAAAATAGCACAACATTGTAAAGCAACTGTACTCCAGTAATTTTTTTTTTTAAGAAGAAATCTCCAAGTATAGATTTCACAGTTTACATTTAGGTAAATCAATTGCCTGTTAAAACAAAGTGTCAAAAACCTTCAAAAAGACAAAACAGAATCTAGAACTCTACAAAAGTGTCCCTACAAGGTCCAGTTTTCAAGTTCAAATGACTGGACATTCAGAGAAAGAGGAAGTTTTACCATATCTTAAGGAAAACTGTCAGTAAAAACAGACTCCAAACATATTCAGACATTGGATTCAGCAGGCAGAAATTTGTAAGTAGTTATTGAACATACTTTCTAGTGTTTAAAAAATGTGCAGGGACTGTCCTGGTGGTCCAGTGGTTAAGAATGTGCCTTCCAATGCAGGGAACATGGGTTCAATCCCTCGTCAGGGAACTAAGGTTGTACATGTCTGGGGGCAACTAACCCCAAGAGCCTCAGCTAGAAGCGTGAGCACTGCGGTGAAGATCCCACAGGCCACAGCTAAGAACCCACACAACCAAAAATAAATGGATGTTTTTACATTATTAAAAAATGTACAAAGAATGTAGGAAAATGTGCAAGTAATACAGGAATAGATAATGGACTTTCAACACACAAGTGGAAACATTAGAAAATAGTCAAATGGAGGTTTCAGAACTGAAAAGTAAAATAACTCAATGGAAATTTAGGTCAAATGACAGATTCAAGATGACAGAAGAAAGAAGTCATGAACTAGAAGGCAGAACAATGGAAATCACCCAACCCAAAGCAAAGACTACGTGCAAGTGATGATACGTTTTCAGAGATCTCTGAGACAATAGCAGAAGTTCAAGATGTATGCAACTGGAGTCTCAGGAGAAGAGAGGGGAGAGGAAGAGGCTGAAAAGTTATTTTAAAAACTAACAGATGAGAATCTTCAAATTTGGTGACTATCTAACTTACATATCTAAGGATGTTAGTGAACCTAAAATAAAATAAATGCAAAGAATATAAAACCTAGAAACACAACAGGCCAAAGACTGAATGATAAAGAGAAAATCATTAAATCATCAAGAGAACACTGGCTCCTTGCACACAGTGGGGCAATGCAGTTAATGTGTGAATTCTCACTAGAGATGGTGGAGTCAAGAAGACATGGGATGGCATGACTCAGACGCTGCAAGAAGGAAGAAATAACTCATTGAGTAACAATGCAATGCCCAGCAAAGTGATTCTTGAAAAAAAAAAAAAAAAGAAAGAAAGACTATGTCCGGAAATTAGTAGCAGAGAATATTTATTCTAACCGGATTGTCTTAGAAGAAATGTCTATCAGCCTTTTAAACTGAGGGAAAATGTCACAGGGGCTAGCTCAGATATGAAAGACAGACCAAATACACAAGGAAGAGAAAATATTTATTTTTTAAAAGCTGAAAGTTTCTCAGTCGTGACTGAGTCTTTGCGACCCCACGGACTAGCCCACCAGGCTCCTCTCTCCGTGGAATTCTCCAGGCAAGAATACTGAAGTGGGTTGCCTGCCCTTCTCCAGGGGATCTTCCCCACCCAGGGACTGAACCTGTGTTTCTTGCATTTCCTACACTAGCAGGCAGATTCTTTACCACTAGTGCCACCAAATATTAAGCAAACATTTAAAAAGCTTTTACGTTTTCACTTAATTTCTTTAAAAGACACACATCTATTTGTAGCAAAATTGTGTCACTGTAGAGTAGGCTTTCTGTGAGTGTCCTGCCTATGAGTTCTGACATAAATCAAAAACATTACAGAGATTTCCAAAAAGTGAAACTTGAATTTTCCCGGTACCTGGTAACTATTTACATAACATTTACATTGTATTTGCAACTATTTACATAGCTCTTTCGTACTACTGGGTGTTAAATGTAACCTAGAGATAATGTAAAGTATATGGGAAGATGTGTATAGGTTATATCCAAAACTATGCCGTTTTATATAAAAGGCTTGAGTTTTCTCTAATTTTGTTATCTGGAGGGGTATTAGAGCCACTCCTTTAAGGATTCCAAGGGATGATTGTATTTTTGGAATTATAATGTAAAGGCATGAAATATGTACAAGAAAGAAAGGTTGTAATGGAGATACAATGTTGCTAAATTTCTATATTTTACCAGAAGTAAGTAAATATTAACCTGAAGCAGACTTTGCAAAGTTAAAGGTTTGCATAATAATACCTACAACAACCGCTGGAAAAGATGAACAGAAATACAGCTAAAAAGTAAAAAAAAAGAAAATACACACTAAAGTATTTGTTTAAAATGAAAGAAATTAGTAATAGGGACAGAGGATCAAAAATAGGATAAGAAACGAATTGATAAGAAACATAAGTATCACGGCAGACATCAATTCATTCATGTCAAAATTACACTAGATGTGAATGGCATAAACAATTGGCTGAAGTTTTCAACTTTTCAGACTTCATGAGTAGGCAAGATACAGTTAGATATTGCCTGAAACAGAAAAACTTTAAACTCAAGGACATAGCTAGGATGAATGGGAAGGATGTAAAAATATACCTTGCAAAATCTAAGGGGAAATAGAATGGTTATTTAAATGTCAGACAAAACATGCCTTGAGGCAAACTAGAGGGAAAAAAAAAAAACCATGGTGATGAAAGGGAAACTGGAGAAGGAACAAATAAAATTACAAATGTTTATGCACATAATCTACTAAGCAAGAATGGCAAAATTGAAAGAAAACTAGAAATATCAGCCATTATGTGTGGAGATTGTAAATGCGTCTCTCAGTAACTGATGAAGCAAATCCCTAAGTATACAGGAGATAGAACAGTACTTCCAGTTGACTTGGTTTGGTGAACAGCTCCAAAACACTGTACCTCCAAACAGCTGTGTCTACACACTTTTCAAGTTCAAATGGAACATTCCCTAGAATAGTCCTTTTGCTGGGCTGCTCACCAAGACTCAGTGAATTGATCTATATATCTTTGCCAATACTTTATTTTGTGATTTATACTACGATTTCACAGCCAACTATTTATTCTTTGATTTATGCTATGGTTTCATAGCCAGCCATTTATTCTTTGATTTATATGTGATTTCATAGCCAACCAACCGTGGAATCAGGCAAGACCATTGCCTTTGTTCTTTTATCTTCAAATTATTTTGTTATTCTAGGGATTTTGCATTTCCATGTGCATTTTAAACCAGTTTACCACTCTCTGTAAAATTCCTGCTTGGGTTTTGACAGGGATTATCTTGTAGTTACACATCAATTTGGAGACAATTCCCATACTGACAATATTGAGTCTTCTAATCAAAATAATTTAACACATCTTTATTTGTTCATTTCTGTTACCAGTTTTGTAATTTTAGTGAAGAGGTTTTGCACACCTTTTGTTTTATTTATCCTTAGTTATTTTTTGCTATGGTAAATATAATTTTTTTAATTTCAATTTTGTTTTGGTTATTAATACAGAGAAGTAGAATTGTTTTATATATTAACCTTGTGTCAGCAATCTTGTTAAACTCTCATTTGTTTTAGTAGCTTTCCTTTATTCTTCAAAACCTTTCAGAGAATTTTTTTATACTTTCCCAACTTTGTGTGTTTCTTTTTACTTCCTTGCCTTATTATGCAAGCTAGTACTCTCACACTGAGCTGGACAGAGTAAGTAAAGGCACATTAGGACTAATTCGGGGATTTCTAAGCACCTCTAAAATATAAGTAAAATAATAGCTTTGGAGAGTCCCTTGGACTGCAAGGAGATCCAACCAGTCAATCCTAAAGGAAATCAACCCTGAAAATTCACTGGAAGGACCGATGCTGAAGCTGAAATTCTAATAATTTGGTCACTCTGTGTGAAGAGCCAGCTCATGGGAAAGAATGAAGGCAAAAGGAGAAGGGAGTGACTTGAGATGGTTAGAAAGCATCCCCGAGTCAATGGACGTGAGTTTGAGCAAACTCCGGGAGATGATGAAAGACAGGGGAGCCTGGCGTGCTACGGAGCATGGATCGCAAAGAGTTGGACACAGCTAAGCAATGGAACAACAAGAGCAGCTTTTCAGAAAATTAGTAAACTGAGGAACACAAGGGGCACTGGCTGTTTTATAAATAAGCTGCCGAACATTAAGCTTATGTTGATTTTACTTCCAAAATGAATTTGAGTTTCAATATAATATGCAAATTGAAAATACAGGTAGTCAAGAGGGATTATATCTGTATGTTTCCATCACATAATGAAACACTTTAAAATCCTTCCTAATGAATTTACTCCTTCTACTTGTGTTAAATTTAAGTATATTGGCATTGAATTTCAATTTTATAATTTAGTTTGTGCTGTCAATAGTGTATGGAACCAGAAAAGGAACGTGTCTTGCCGGGAAAAAGAAGGAACAGGGGCTGGGAAGAATAGGAGAAGTTTGCTGGCTGATCCAAAAGGCACCGTCTCCACTTGCTTTCAGGTTCACCTTGGAAAAGCCGCGACATGTGACTTGGGCTGGTGACGGAAAGCAAGGACGCTTCTGAATGCAAGGTCTGAGCTGTTTTTTGACTCACTTTAACCATGCCTGTCTGTCTCCAGCTAATGTCTTTTATACCTTGTAGCTTTCATGCTGGCAAAGCCCAGACTGAGGCAGGTAGGAGAGGGCAGGTGGGCAATCCCAGGAGTTTGGAGTGATAGGGATAGGGTTGTGGGAGGATCATAAGGGCCAGTGTGCTTGTCGTCTCTGAAGTGGCCAGGAGCAGGTCCCAGCAGCCAGGATATCAGGTCCTCCAAGTCCGATAGAGCCAGAGCAGCAGGCAGATCATCCTTCTTCCCTTTCCTGCTGGAGAGCTTTCTAGGCTTCTCTCAAGTTTTCTGAGACAATGTGTCTTAGACCAGCTCGTCCAGCATCTGGTGGGTTTCAAACCTGGGAGGGGAAGCCGGTTCCAATGGCAGGCTTCTCAGCTCATCTCATACTGTTTTTTCCTGCATCAGGCTCCACACATTCCTTGAGTCCCTTAGCCTGAATTTCAGCTGCTGTGATGGTGTGAAGCATAAAAAATGGAAAATCAAGAGGAGTGATTATGGGAGTGTAAAAGCCACATCTGTGATTATAAATGTAGAAAAGGACAATTGTCACCATGGATTTGTCCTTGATGAGACTCCAAAGGGGTTTCTGTTTGTGGAAAACCCCTCTCTGTCATGTTACAAGCCAACTTATAACTGGCAGTGATTCTTACAAACCTCTAGCTTCCACAGTCTACTCCTCGGAGCCAGGAGCAGACTAGTAGGTTGGGAGGAGAGGGGAGAGGTAGAGCGGGGACGGAGATTATGCTTATTACATTTTGCTTTCCAGGGAGTGGACTTTAGGGGGATGGGGCACTTGAAAGGACCAGGAATGCTGAAGGTTTTCAATATCAGTATTTATGGTTGGTTTTTTTTTTTTTTAATTTTCAGGAATGGGCTGTTGTTCAGTCATTCAGTCGGGTCTGACTCTTTGCGATCCTGTGGACTGTAGCACACCAGGCTTCCCTGTCCTTCACCATCTCCCGGAGCTTGCTCAAGCTCATGTCCATCAAATCGATGATGCCATCCAACCATCTCATCCTCTGTCGTCCCCTTCTCCTCCTGCCTTCAATCTTTCCCAGCATCAGGGTCTTTTCCGATGAGTCGACTCTTTTCATCAGGTGCCAAAGGACTGGAGCTTCAGCCTCAGCATCTGTCCTCTAATGAACATTCAGGATTGACTTTCTTTGCAGTCCAGGGGACTCAAGAGCCTTCTCCAACACCACAGTTCAACAGCATCAATTCTTCTGCATTCAGCCTTCTTTATGGTCCAGCTCTCACATCCATACATGACCACTGGAAAAACCAGAGCTTTGACTAGACGGATCTTTGTGGGCAAAGTAACGTAGTTAGCTTCATTAATAAGCTAGATTGTTTCCTTTTTCTTTTTTTTTCCTTTATGAACACCCACCTGGGAATTATTAGTTCCAAATTTAATTTGAACAGGTGGCGTTGTAACGGAAACAATCTGTCTTGTTTGCTGATTTCCTCAATCTTATTTTTTAAAATCATTTTTTGGCTGCATCGTACGGCAAGTGGGATCTTATTTCCCTGACCAGAGATCGACACTGTGCCCCTTGGCTTGGAAGCACGGCGTCTTAACCACTGAAACTTAGGGTCCCTTTCTCAATTTTAAATGCTTTTTTCAAGGAAGCCATCTATCTTTTTCAGCAAAACCTTTGTAAGCCCTTTCAGAGTGGAAGGGCACCTGCAGGGCCAGTGGAGGTGGGAACGGTCCAGTGTTCCTCTGGTGTTTTTCAGGAGGGTTTGGGAGGGGCTGTTACTCTCCTTCTTCCACACAGGAACCTGGGGAGAGGAGACAGGAGGAGGGGAGGAGCCGGCCTGTGCAATGGCCTGTGATCCTGTGGCCCTGGGGGCTGCCCTCTCTCTCTCCTTCCCACCCATTGGACCCTGGGGATTCTGGTGGAGAGAGGTGCTGGGCACAGGATCTGAGATGCCACTTAGCATGAGAGTTCTGGGAGTCTCGGGGCATGAACTGCGCTGCCCAGGGGACCCGACAATAACTGGAATAGAGCTTTGGGTCCCTTACCTGCTCCCTCACTTGAGGGGTCAGGGAGGATGGGATGCTCCTGGGATTGTCCAGGAATTTCTTAACCAGTAGACAAGGTTGGGAAAATTCTTAGGATCTTTAGAAAAGGTGCTGGCTAAGCACCAGATGGGGATGGAATTTTATTCCCGAGAACTGGGGTTTGTAACTGATAAAAGAAAGTTTGAGGGTGGAGTATCAGGCTGAGTGTGTTTTTGTAGTCTCTCCCATCATTGCTCAAAAAGGACAGATCTGTCTTTGAAAACAACAGGAGCTACATTAGCTTCCGAACAAGAGGAAGCTCTGAGACAGCCGTGAGGAGATCAGAAACAAGCTCCACGCCATGCAGCAGCCGGCCCCAGGTCAGAGTGCGTGAGAGAAGGCTGGCCCGCGGGCCACATCCGCGCGGCGCCCCTGGCCTTCCCTGCTGAACCGGCCCTGGCGGCCTCTGGGGGGAGGGGAGTCATGCCTTCCTGTGGGAAAAGCTGCCTCTAAGGGAATGGGTGGGAGGGAGGCGAAAGGACAGCAGAAGAGGGAACTTCTGAACGTTTGTCCAAGTGCTGTGGTGAGGATGCAGGAGCAGGTGGGCCCAGTGAGGATATTGGAGCCTCCATCCACCCACAAACTTGGCAAGTCTCCCCTGGAGGTTCTAAAACAGATCAAACGGGATATGCCCAGGCAGCCCTTCCTGCCCCATCAATCTGCTCCTGTTGTGGCCCCACTAACTGTGTCTTAGTCTGCTGGGGCTGCTGGAATGTCACGTTACAGATGGGACACACAGTTCTGGAGTTCAGGAGCAAGATGCAGGCAGATTTGGGTTCTGGTGACCACCCACTTCCTGACCTGTAAACCACCTTCTTGCCGTGTCTTCAGGTGGCCTTTCCTTGGTATGCAATGGAGGGAACAGACTCTAGTGTCTCCTCTTGCAAGGGCACTAACCCCATCCTGGGGGCCCCACCCTCATGACCTCATCTTACCCTTCCTACTTCAAATGCCATCACTTTGGAGGCTGGAGCTTCAGTAAATGCATGTGGGGTGTGGGGATGTGGACATTCAGTCTATAACATTCAGAGAATCAGTACGGCTTCCAGGCAAAACCGAAGCTGCGAGTCACGCCGTCACTCCTGCTGCACTCCTTGCTCGCCTGCACTGGCTCAGTCCTGCAGTCTCCAGCTCAGCACAGCGCCACACCCTCAGCTCCTGCCTCTGCAGTTGGAGCTTCTTCTCCCTCCCACCAGCACGCAGGCGTCCTCAGCCGGTCTCTCTTCTCCTGCTGCCTCTGGTCTTGAGCTGCTGCTTCCCTGGGGGCGGAGAATAAAGCTGGAACTCCTGAGAATGGTTGACATGGCTATTCCTGCTCTCAGCAGGCATCTCCCCTCCTCAACCCCATCACACCTTCAGGTGACCCCCTTCCCAGTTAAGGCACCAACAATCCACCTGCAATACAGGAGACTCAGGTTCAGTCCCTGGGTCAGGAAGATACCCTAGAGAAGGGAATGACAACCCACCCCAGTATTCTTCCCTGGGAAATTCCATGAAGAGAAGAGCCTGGCAGACTATAGTCCAAGGGGTCCCAAAGTGTCGGACATGACTTAGCGGCTAAACAACAACCACCCAGCTGGTAATGGCTCTCTTACCTGTCCTCCTCCTCCACTGGACCCCCAGTTCCTGCAGGGTTGACCTCTGTCTTGGCAGACTCACCACCACAGGGAACTGTTAGCCCCGGCTCAGGAAATGATGTGGAGTGCGGTGATTGACAGGTTCCTAAACCATCTGATGACTGACTCCAGACTCTCCGGCCAGCAGTCTCTCAGTCACTTTCCATCCACAGCCAGAGTGGCATTGTCTCAGGTGATCCGAGTGCAGAGCTGCATTCAGGCAGATTTTCAGTGCATTATGGCAGCATCTTCTCATCTATAGAAATCTATAGCACTTTCCTGCCACCCGAGAGCTGGAAAAGGGAATCCTCAGAGGTTTCGACTGATTGGTAGGGGCTTTGGCCTTGGCTTTGGAACTCACACTGCAGATGATAGGCGGGCTGTTTCTCTTGGTTGCCCCTCTTGGGAGTGTTGTGCTGGAAATGGGGTCAGCACAGAAATACTGATGGCCTAAGGCAGCTGGCTGGCGGCAGGGATGGGAGATTTTATCTCAAACCTTAATACAAAGGAAAGTGTCTACTGAGGAGAGGAAATCCTCGACAGTCCAGAGCGCTAGTATGACACATGTGTCTTCTTTACAGATGACATTTGCATTCCTTTTGCAAATGTTTATTTCTTAGTCCCCTGGGATTAAAAAAAAGAAAACATAGAGGCTTTTTCCAAACTACATGTGGAAACTCCAAAATAGGTTTTATTCTCAATTTTAGCTCTTCTGGGGTGCTTTTATGTTTCTGCATGTCAGGTACACCTGAAAGTGAAGTGCCAAGGTACCCCCAGTCATTCTCGTGTGCGGGGTACCTGGGCACACAGTGTTTATAGCATCACTGCAACCCATAGGTCAGCTTGGTGTCCACGTCACAGCTGCTGTGAGGCTGGGTCTGGGGGCAGAGAGAATCTCCAGGCAAAGCACATTCCTGAGAGAACAGTCAGGTCAGCTAGCAGGTCAGGGGACTGAGCTATTGCTTTTCAGACGACTGGGGGCATAAGAGGACTCCAGTGTCACACGCCTGCCCACCCACAGTTGACTTTCCCTAGAAGGCCATTATAAGGATATGAGCTGTATATATTTTCATGTTCAGTTTTTACTTCTCTGCTCCCAAACTCGGCTCCAGATACTGTGTCAAACAAGTAGAAAACCATTAAGTCAAAATCACTTATGCCTTTAGGCTACACATGAGTACATAAACGTGAGGTTTTTTAAAAAACCTTTTTGGCTAAGCTTTAAAGTGCTAGTGGATGAAATTTTTAAGTAAAGGAAAAAAAAAGGGTGTCGATTTATACAAAAGTGCTAATTCTGAACATTTTCAAATGAAAGCACCCCTTCCAAGCTTTGGTTTCCAGGGGCTGGGGCGATGGGTGCAGCGAAGCAGTCTCCAGCTTTGCCTTTTAGGGCCCATCCCAGAGCTTGGGGAGAGCAGCTAGGCCGCCTGGGGACAGCAGGCGGCTTCTGTCGGC
>SJYF01000373.1:3938930-3950277 GCA_006410515.1 Procapra przewalskii | reverse complement strand
TCGCAGGCTCTCTGGCCTGGCTGGCGGGAACAGGCATCAGCCTGGCCCTCTCTGGGTACTGGGCACCCCTACAGGGTGGCTCTTTCCCCACACACATGAGTTTTTCCATGTATAGCCCAGTATTTTGATCCCTGGGTCAGGAACAACCCCTGGAGAAGGGAATGGCTACCCGCTCCAGTAGTTTTGCCTGGGAAATCCCATGGACAGAGAAGCCTGGAAGGCTACCGTCCATGGGGTCACAAAAGTTGGACATGACTGAGCAACTAACACTCCCTCTTTCCTCTTCAGGTCTCTCCCCAGAGCTCTGCCCCCTTCTGTCGTGCATCCTGACGGCTTTGATCTCCAGGCTCTGGCTTCCGCATGTCACTTCAGGCAATTCTCTCTGCTCCGCCTGTTTCTCCCCCCAGGTAACGAACGCCGGCTGTTGTAAGTCTCTCTTCACTCCTTTCCTCCCTACCAAGGATCGCTGACTTCCAGTGTCTTGAAAATTATTACTGTCCTACATTCTGTCCAGTTTTCATTGTTTGCAGGGAAAGGGTATGTTCAGTCCCTGTGATTGAGTCCACGTTGGACGGAAGCAGGGGTGAGCGTCTGCGTCCTCGTGGGGGTGTGGACGTCAGCGTCTGCATGTCCACTGGGCCTCCTGTTTGTCCACTGAGTGCTGCTAGGGAATCACTGGACAATCCTGCTCTTTGGACAAGCAGCCACTGAGATACAGCTGCTCTCTGCCTGTCTCTATTAGAAGCCAATTGTTTTATTTTGCAAAGGATAGTTAAGAGAAATTAGGCAGAGTATAAGTGTGGTTTATACCAACATGGTTTTTAAGTCTGCTTGTTTTGGCCACTTTAAGCTGCAAAGCATGGCCGTAAAGCCAGGAACGGAGTGAGGTGTCTCTGCCAGCGTCTCCTCTTTGGAGACCCATCCGTCAACAGCGGCATGCAGACAGATCCAGGGCTCGATCAGAGGCCTGTTCCTGAACATCAGGGAGGGCTGCTTCCTGTCTAATTATAATTTAATACAGAGAGGAGTTCTTAAATTTCCTTTTCACAGCCCAGTGGCTCATCTTTTTTACCCACCCTGGGCCCCACATCTGACTTTGAAAGCGGATAGACAGACTGAGGGCTTTTGCATGTATTGGTGCCCTTATTCAGATCTCCTGACTGATAAAGCCATTGGAAATGAAGTAAGAGGACTCACTGGCACCTCTTCAATATTCCAGCTGGTATTTTGCCCACATTTATACTCTGAAACATGGAGAGCTGGGGCTTCTGTTTTTAAATCTGATTGGACACAGGGAAGCGGAGGTGGCATTTGTTTAGCTTCTCTTGGGATCCCTGCACAAACATTTCTCCACTTTATCGGGCAGAGAGATGACTTGCCTTGATGCAAAACCTTCTCTTTATTATTCATAATTTTCAAAGATCAGGATGGCAAACTCCAGGATTCATTTTCACTCAGGATTCTCCCTTGGACTGAATGTAAACTCCCCACAACTATAAAACTAAGATGTTATTTCTTTTTCTTCATTATTTAGAACTGGTCTTTGAATGCAAGTATCAACCATTTTAATATACCTCTTCTTCTACCAAAATTATTTACCACAATTTGTCAGAAGCAGTAATAAGTCCATTGCCTCTGCTAATTTCCTCTTAATAAATTCATGTGAGAACATTAATAGCAGGAGTGCCCAATTTAATCTTCATCTCCTAGAAATTTTAACGCTTGGGTTCCTGTCTTCAGACTCCATTTTTCACCAAGCAGTTAGCTTTATTTGTTGTCATTTTCTGGCCTCACGTTGGATGGATGAAACCTCTATCATGGAAAATGACCTTCAATAAATATGGTTTCTCATTTCCCATTCTGTAATGGTTTTAATAGAAAGTGTCTTCTGTGATGATATTAAATGTGCATAGTTGGACGGAGAGAGCAAAAGTATTTTAGAAGCTGGTTGCAGGTTTTAAACACTGAGATGTAATTATTGTAAAATAATAAGATACTCAGATTTTATATGTTCTGCTTGGTGAATAATAACAATTATACACATCTGTGTCACCACACCCAAAACAAGACATAAAATAGTTTGATCCTCCCAGAAAATTCCACTGTATTCCTTTTCAGGCAGCCCCCTGCCTCATTGTGGCCCCATAACCACGATGTGTTCTTATCACCATCTTTTAGTTTCGACTGTGTATGGCCATCGGCATACTGATGCCATCCTGGGGCCGTTCGGCCCCTCCTGTTTCCACTGACCCTACCTAGGGCTGCACTGTGTAGTAAACCCCTTCTCTGTCATCAAGGGTTTGTTAATGTTGGTCAGTTGTTAAGTCATGTCCAATCCTTTGTAAACCTATACACTGCAGCACTAAGGCCTCCCTATCCTTCACCATCTTCTGGCGCGTGCTCAGACTCGTGTCTATTGAGTCGGTGATGCCATCCAGCCATCTCATTCTCTGATGCCCTCTTCTCCTGCCGTCAGTCTATCCCAGCATCAGGGTCTTTTCCAGTGAGTTGACTCTTCCTATCAAGTGGCCAAAGTATTGGCCTTTCAGCTTCAGCATCTATCCTTCCAATGAATATTCAGGGTTGATTTCCTTTAGGATTGACTGGTTTGACCTCCTTGCTGTCCAAGGGACTCTCAAGAGTCTTCTCTGGCACTGTAATTGAAAAGCATCTCTGTCTTCAAGGACTTTGTTCATAGGTATTGCTTAATGATCCTTAGGTCCAGGTGGCTTCCATGCTCTGTTAGTCCCCAAACATTGATGAGGACTTTCTCTAATGTATGCCTGACATTCAGCAAACGCGTAACCCTTGGCTTGGGAGTGCACATCCTGTCTCCAAGCATGCACCCCCAGACCCCAGATCTACTATCATTGTCCCACTGGTCCCTGGGCAGGGCAAGTGCAGCTGCAAATCCTTACAGACTGTTGTTTGTTTACGTAATCCTACGTCGTGAGTAAGTTGCTGTTTAGTGGCTAAATTGCATCCAACTATTTTGCAATCCCATGGACTGCAGCCCACCAAGCTCCTCTGACCATGGATTTCCCAGGCAAGAATACTGGGAATGGGTTGCCATTGCTTTCTCCAGGGGATCTTCCTGAACTGGGGATGTAACTCATGTCTCCTGCACTGGCAGGTGGATTCTTTACCACTGAGCCACCAGGGAAGCCCACGTAAGTTGCCTGATGACAAACTGATGCACTGTTGCATTTAGCTGCCTGCCTCATTTTTGGTCTCCAGATATCTTCTCAGTTCAGTGGCGCTTTTTCATTCACTCTGGCCTTCAACAAACAGCGTTAGCAGTGCGTGCAAGGAAGTCACGCAGTATATACTGATTTATGAGATTTATCAGTGTTGTTGGGCGTCTAAGTAGTTTGCTCATTTTTATCATTGCATCTCCATTTTATGAGTATAGCACGAAGGTTTATCTGTTTTCTGTCAATGGACATATGAATTCTTTCAAGTTTTTGGTAGTTATCCACTGTCTTAGATAATCTTTCACTGGCGGAGGTTTTCACTTTCCTTGGGTCAGTATGTTGGAATCTAATTACCAGTCCCTTATCTTGCTCATGAATCTTCCATTCGGAACACATTTCATGGGTAGCTCATCTTTGCTCCGTGCAAGGTCAACTGGGGCATCTTGAAACCTGGAGTGCTCTGCATCTGAGTTTATCAGGAGGCTCACTGACTTTCTACCTGGTGGTTGATGTTGCTGGTGGTCAGGACCTCCCCTGGCCTGGCACACACGGCTCCTACATGTGCTCTCTTTTTGAAGGCAGTTGGCTTCTTTGAAGCATGGTAGCTGGTTCCAAGAGGAGGTGTTCCAGGAGGACAAAGCAGAAAGGCGTGACATTGTTATTACCTACTTCAAAGTTACAGAATCTGCCTGCAATGCAGAAGACCAGATTCAATCACTGGGTTGAGAAGATACCCTGGAGGAGGGCATGGCAACCTACTCCAGTATTCTTGCCTGGGAAATCCCATGGACAGAGGAGGCTGGCGGGCTACAACCCATAGGGTTGCAAAGAGTCTGACACAATTGAAGCGACTAAGCACACGGGCATGCAGTAGATAACAGATTATGATACATTTTACCACTTTCCACTCAATAGAATGCCATGGGGCTATTGAAAACAATATTTTATAAGATTAATCCCTGATGTGGAGATAGAATCAATAGTCTTAGCAACACAAGCTGACCAATTCAATATATGTAGTATAATCTCAATTTCTTTTCAGATTTAAAAATCTATATAAAGAACATGAGCATTTAATACTAAGGCTCAACATTCAGAAAACGATGATCATGGCATCCGGTCCCATCACTTCATGGGAAATAGATGGGGAAACAGTGGAAATAGTGGCTGATTTTATTTTGGGGGGCTCCAAAATCACTGCAGATGGTGACTGCAGCCATGAAATTAAAAGACGCTTACTCCTTGGAAGAAAAGTTATGACCAACCTAGATAGTATATTCAAAAGCAGAGACATTACTTTGCCAACTAAGGTCCGTCTAGTCAAGGCTACGGTTTCTCCTGTGGTCGTGTACGGATGTGAGAGTTGGACTGTGAAGAAAGGTGAGCACAGAAGAACTGATGCTTTTGAACTGTGGTGTTGGAGAAGACTCTTGAGAGTCCCTTGGACTGCAAGGGGATCCAACCAGTCCATTCTGAAGGAGATCAACCCTGGGATTTCTTTGGAAGGACTGATTCTAAAGCTGAAACTCCAGGACTTTGGCCACCTCATGTGAAGGGTTGACTCATTGGAAAAGACTCTGATGCTGGGAGTGATTGGGGGCAGGAGGAGAAGGGGACGACCGAGGATGAGATGGCTGGATGGCATCACTGACTCGATGGATGTGAGTCTGAGTGAACTCCAGGAGTTGGTGATGGATAGGGAGGCCTTGCGTGCTGCGATTCATGGGGTCGCAAAGAGTCGGACATGACTGAGCGACTGAACTGAACTGAAGAGATCATGAATGTGTGGATCACATTTACTCTTTAGCTTCTACAAATACAACTTTTAATAATTATCTTAAAAAATAAAAATTGCAAACAGAAAATGAATCTCCCGTTACATATGTGAAGATACTCTATTTACATTTCCACTGGAAATACCATTATAGAGGTGGAATTTTAAAAGCAAGAATAAATGAGCGAAGAATATGCACATTGTTTATTGATTATCATTTTTCTACTCAAAAGCAACAATGGCAAAACACATTTAAAACGTCCTCCCCTGTGTACGCTCAGGCTCCACATGAGTACGTGGGAATGACACTTAATCCACTTTTCAGCAAAAATCCGAGCATGCTGGAGTTGCTTCCTGTCACCAGGGAAGAGCACGGCACTACAGACAGACTCTTCTTGGTGATACAGATTCAGATTTACTCCTGCTTCACCACTTTCTTTTATTTTTTTTTTTAATCCACTGAGTTCACAAAGCCACCCTGAAGTAAAGATATTCTATATGGACCTGTGTGCACAATGGCGGAACAAGAGGGTGGGATGAAGTGAGAGAGTAGCACTGATATACACTACCATGTGTGAAACAGACGGCTAGTGGGACGCTGCTGGATAACACAGGGAGCTCAACCCAGTGCTCTGAAGCCACCTAGAGTGGTGGGGTGGGGTGGGGGTGGGAGGGAGTTCAAGAGGGAGGGGACATGTGTATGCTTATGGCTGATTCACGTTGCTGCTGCTGCTAAGTCGCTTCAGTCGTGTCCAACTCTGTGCGACCCCATAGACGGCAGCCCACCAGGCTCCTCCGACCCTGGGATTCTCCAGGCAAGAATACTGTAGTGGGTTGCCATTTCCTTCCCCAATGCGTGAAAGTGTAAAGTGAAAGTGAAATCACTCAGTTGTGTCTGACCCTCAGTGACCCCACAGACTGCAGCCTACCAGCCTCCTCCATCCACGGGCTTTTCCAGATGAGAGTACTGGAGTGGGGTGTCATTGCCTTCTCCAGGCTGATTCATGTTACTGTATGGCAAAAAAACCGACACAGCATCATAAAGCAATTATTCTCCAATTAAAATATATATTTGAAAATAAAAATAAGTGAATAAAATAGGAAGAAAAATGATCAATATTCTGTATGGACAGCAAAAAACCAAAGCCTAAAAAACCAGCCTGTGAGTTTGCTCGTCTGAATTTTAATGACTACTAGTTATTAAAGCTAGTGATTACTAAGTACTAGCTTAAAGTACAATTACTCCTTATTGCTATTATCTTGGTTTGTCTTCAGTTATTTATTAGCTCTTCTAGAAGTTTTCAAGGAATCGGTTACAATTTGAAAAAACTTGTACACCCATGGCGGATTCATGTCAATGTATGGCAAAACCAACATAGTATTGTAAAGCAAAATAAAGTAAAAATAAAAATTTTAAAACAAAAATAAATAAATAAATATTTGAACACTTTAAAAAAATAAATATTTGAACACTTAAAAAAAAACTTGTTAAGCTAGCAATTAAACTTTTCTACATATAATGTACTTATCCTCAGCAAAGTTTCAAAGATTACTTATTTTGATCTGCGTCATATTATAAATCTCTTTCCCTGGGCCAGATTGCAGCTAATCTTTCTCAGACATCTGCCTGCTCTCTTAGCATATGCTCATCTCTCTGCAGCGTCCCTGTAGTGATATTTGTTCTACTTTTTCCATTTGAAGTAAAATATATGAATGTGGATTTCGCTAAATGTGGCTTTCTTCACCCAAAAGTCAAATCCCCTCTAGTTATGCCAACTTTCTAATTTCTTTCTAGTGCCTTCAAAAATGTTTATCCTATTTCCTACGAAGTTTATAAGTATTATTGGTTGGAGATGTCATACAGTACAAGAAATTCCTCTGAGATGGAATTCTAAGAGGGTGTTGAAAGGCGTGGCTGCTTAATATATTTTCTATCATATACTATTTCTGGGTTTAAAGTGTAGCAGTTGCATTGATAGGGGAAATGCTGTCAATCCTCCCTATACTCAGTAGGCCTGTTCTATAAAGTGGCCATAAACACTGAGCAGTGAGCGCGGAACATCATTCCGAGGGGAAGTAACAGAGATAGGCTCCTCTGAGCCTACTTTTTCATCAATCAGTCAATACATACTTTGTTTGTGTTTCTGTTAAAGATGTCTTGATAGGTAATGTTGATTCATTAACAGTAAAACACATCACAGCTTTTTTGTGCTTAGGAACAGAGAGAAGTTCTGAATGATGCCTGAGTGTCATTTTAAACATCTTAGACAGTTAATCGCCAACACAAAGCACACAAAAAAATGCAGAAATATGACACGAAATGGATCACAAAAAGGAAGCTTGTTGACAGAAAAAGAGCTAGACCAAGAAGGTGAATGTTGTCTTGTTCGACCGTGAAAGTAATACAAGTATTGATTTGGGGGTTATAAATAGATTATTGCTCTGTGTGTGTGTGTGTGTGTGTATGTGTGTGTGTGTGCGCCTGCTCGGTCATGTCTGACTCTTTCTGACCCCTGGACTGTAGCTCATCAGGCTCCTTTGTCCATGGGATTTTCAGGCAAGAATCTGGAGTAGATTGCTGTTTCCTTCTCCAGGGGCTCTTCTGGGCCCAGGGATGAGACTCGGGTCTCCTGCATCTCCTGCACTGGCAGGCAGACTCTTCACCACGATGCCACCTGGGGCTTCCCTGGTGGCTCAGAGGTTAAAGCGTCTGCCTCCAATGCGGGAGACCTCGGTTCAGTCCCTGGGTCGGGAAGATCCCCTGGAGAAGGAAATGGCAATCCACTCCAGTATACTTGTCTGGAGAATCCCATGGACGGAGAAGCCTGATAGGTTACAGTCCACGGGGTCGCAAAGAGTTGGACACGACTGAGCGACTTCACCCACTCACCCACCCATGCCACCTGGGAAGTCATAAATAAATTTTACTGAGTTCAACTTTTTCCAGTCAGTTTTTCTTTCATGCTTTATATTGCTGAGCTGTTATAGCCATGTTCAAATTCACTATTTTTTTTTACAATATCTAATTTTTTGTTAATACTATCCAGTGAAATTTTTCCAAGAAAGGAGAGGATTTTTTGAGTACTTGGAACTTGCCATACATATAACATGATTTCATCTCTATAAGTTATATGAGGTTCTTATTTATTTCTTTATTTCTCATAGTCATGTTTTCTGACCTTATTATAAACGCTATTTTAAAGTTTTTGTGTGATAATTTATAACTCCTCTCATTTCTAGGTCTGTTTCGATCTGTATTTTTTTCCCTTGGTAATGGGTATAACACAGATTTCTGCCTCCACTGGTTTAGCGATTTTTGGTTGGATTCCAGACACTGTCTACTTCTGATTTTGAGCTGCAAAAGTTTTGTGTTGTTTGAAAGCCTTCTGGGCTTGGGCAGGTGCTTACACAGCTTGTGTGTCGGCTTGGACCTTTTGCAACTTGGCTTTAGGCACTTTTGGGGGTGTGTGTAGAGTAGTCTTTACTCCAGGGGTATTTTATCCCACTTCTGTTTGGGTGATTTTGATTTTCTGGGATCTCTACCTAATGCCCCGTGTATTCAACAAGACACCTCCATACTGGCTGGTGGGAGCTGAAATGACGCTCCCCTTCGCGTGGGGATTTTTCAGCTTTCCTGCTAGTTGTTCTGAATTTGGTAGCAGTTCTCTTCCCAGCCTCATGGAGCTCCATCTCTTGCGAAAGAATTCAGCCAGAGACTGGGGGGGCACGTTTCCCCTTCACTCTGATACTTCATCCTGTAAATTCCAGCCCTTTCTGCCTCCTTCAGGTACCATCATTGTCTCTTTAAACTCTGCTTGAGTTTCCTCTCCCTGAATAAAAGTCTAGAAATGACCTAGAGGCAGAAAGTGATGGCAGGGGTCACACGTTTGCCTCTTTCTGTTGCAGATCAGAATTCTGTTCTGCTTGTTGCAACGTTTTAAAATGATTTCAACATTTTGTCTGGTTCTTACATCTAGTTGTTTATGGTGAGTGGGTATATCCCACACCGGTTATTTTCATGCGGGATTAAACATACTCTCCTTAATAAATTTTTTAAATCTGATTTCTCATCTTTAGATTTTATCCCACTTAGCATTGGTTTTTATTGTACAGTATAATGTAGTATTTACATTTAAAAATAAATAAATATGTGTCTACATACAAATACGTATGGCTGTGATGGTTTTGTCAGTAAGTCGTGTCTGACTCCTGTGACCCCATGGACTGTAGCCTGCCGGGTTCCTCTGTCCATGGGATTCTCCAGGTAAGAATACTAGAGTAGGTTGCCATTTACTTCTCCAGAGTATCTTCCTGACCCAGGGATCAAACTTGGGTCTCCTGCATTGCGGGCAGATTCTTTACTGACTGAGCTATGAGGGAAGCCCTTCAAATATGTATACATATGTTTATATGTACACAAATATGTATGCACATGTTTATATATACACAAATATCTGTACATATGTTTTTATATGTTTGCATATGTTCATGTATAGGGCTTCCCATGTGGCGCTAGTGGTAAGGAATCCGCCTGCTAATGCAAGAGACATAAGAGAGGTGAGTTTGATCCCTGGGTTGGGAAGATCCTGTGGAGGAGGGCATAGCAACCCACTCCAGTATTCTTGCCTGGAGAATCCCATGGGCAGAGGAGTCTGGCGGGCTACAGTCCATAACGTCACAAAGGGTCAGACATGACTGAAGTGACTTGCTAGCCTGCATGCACACACGTGTGTGTACACCTGTATATGTAAGTATGTGTGAAGATTCAAAGTGTAGTCACTCAGTCATGTCCACTCTGTGTGACCCCACTGGATAATTAGCTTTAGCTTTCCCCTGCTCCTTACTAAGCATGCCGACGTTTCTGCAGTGACTTGCCAAACTTCCTTTGCCATAGACCAGCTCTCTGACTCTAGGTATGTGGGGCCGTTTCTGTGTTCATGACCAAGCTCTATTCATGGTTTCCTATCCCAGTGCCAGCATCACACTCTCAGGTCCTTTTATTTTATTTATTCTTTTCATTCCTTGTTTCTTATTTTATTTTGATTTTCATCCCTGGAGTACAACAGACTTTTGTATTGTTCATCCCAAATGACTAGTAAGTATTTTATCTTTTTAAAAAATTAATTTATGTATTTTACTTGGAGGCTAATTACTTTACAAGTCCTTTTATTTTATAAGACATCTTGATACCTGACTCTTCCTAGCTGTGATGTTATCTCTCATTTACTCAGCTCTTATTTTATATCTTTTAATAATGCTTCATATTTTTACCCATAAAGTTATTGCACATCTTCTGTTCAATTTAATCTTCAATAATATAGCTGTTGTTTTGTAAATGATCTTTTTCCACCTGTTTGTTGATGGTTATTGGAATACAATCCATTTGTTCCTACATTGATTTTACATCTAGCAACCTTTCGCGTTTTCTTATTAATTCCAATAATCTAGCTATAGGTTCTCTAGGGTTTTCTAGGCACACAAACGTATCGACCATTCTACCGTTAATATTTACTTCTTTATTCTTGCTTAATAGGGTTATTTTGGACACCCAGAAAAAAATGGAACAGAAGTAGTAAGAGTAGGCATGCCACTCTTGTTCCTGACATTAAAGAAAAGTGTTTTGTCATTTCACAATTAAATACTGGATTCATTGTAGTTTTTGGTAAATATCTCATTATAATAAGGAACGTTTCTTTCTGGTTTTTAGGAAAGCTTACACCTGAATATGTTTGAATTTAGATAATGCAATTACTGTATGTGTTGAACTGATTGTTTTCAGCCTACATTTTGAATCACAATAGTAGTTTTATAATGTTTATTGTTTTTGTGTTCAGGGTATAAAGCCACTGTGTTCCTGATGTATTTTTATTTTAGTGTATCACTGGATTTAGCTTGCTAATGTAGTTAATATTTTTGCTTTTATGATACACAGTGAGCTTAGTATACATCATCCCTCTCTTATAATGTCCTTGTCTCTGCTCTGCAAACTCATGATTAGGTTTGAGAGCAACATTTGTATTCCTAGTTCTTGAAACCATTTCTAAAAAGGTAGAATCTCTGTTCTCTGAATTCTGGTAGAATTTTCCACTAAACATTTGGGCCTGAGGAGCTCCTTGTTCTGTTCTGTTTGCTTTAGTTTTTTAGTAAAATTTTAAATACAAATAGTTTCTAGTTTCTGCACAAGTTGTTCTACTTCCTCTTGAGCCACTTTTAATATAATTATTTCCCCACACAGGACATTGTCTACTTAATTTTTCTCTCAAATTTTTATTCTATACTGCATCTTGTAACTTATCATTAAAAAAACATTATGAATTTATGTTTTTTGAAACATTTTATTTTACCAGTTTCAGTAAAAGTTTTTCTAGGCCAGTAAATT
>SJYF01000373.1:3928180-3938656 GCA_006410515.1 Procapra przewalskii | reverse complement strand
TCTTCTTGAGTTTTTGTCTCTTTTAAAAAAATGCATTTACTATTTGTTTTGTCAACTTCTGCTTGTATCTTGCAACACTTTTTTCTTAGTCAATGCTTGTTCTTTTGCTTTTTTCTAACATTTTGAATTAATGCTAATACCATGTATGTTCTTTTACTCTTCTTTGCTAATGTTAGTATAATTCTAAATATTCTCACAGTTCTTTTTATGAAAAGTGGTATTATTATTATCATCATGCATTTTTATGTGTAGTCAGTCTAGTTTTTATTATACTTTCCTCTCTGAATTATGGGTTGTACAGAAGTTTGTTTTGAAATTTCCCTACATGAATACTTTTTTAAAGGAAATTATAATTTGCTGGTACTTTGATCAGATGAAATAGTCTGTGAAATTTATTGTAATTTGTTTTATGGTCTAGATAATATAATCACTATAAAGGTTTCAATATAAATCAGTGTTTTGGGGTGAAAAGTTGTGTGTATAGTTTTTAAATCAGGGTGTTCTATATCCCAGCGTTAAGCTATTCTGTATCCTATTTCTAATCCATCTATTTATGTCTCAGTCACTAAAAAAGATTGTCTTAATAATCTCCCACAATAGTAATGCACGTTTCATTTTCCACTTGCAATTCTGTCAGTTAATTTCTTTATATGTCCTGTAACTTTGAGACAGACACATGCGTGTTGAATTTTATATCTGCATTTTTAGAAATTTCTTGGAGAAAGTGACCTATTGTCACTATGCTGCATTTTTTTCTTACAGGGACGGGGGAGTCTGGTGGGCTGCCGTCTATGGGGTCGCACAGATTCAGACACGACTGAAGCGACTTAGCAGCAGCGGCAGCAAAGTCTATTTAAAGTCTTAAAGTCTACTTTGTGTTAAAATTAACAGTTTTTCTTTGCTTAATAATTCCTTTGGGCTTCCAGACTATAAGGAATCTGCCTGCAATGCAGAAGACTGGAGTTCAATCCCTGGGTTGGGAAGATCCCTCAGAGGAGGAAACGGCAACCCACTCCAGTATTCTTGCCTGGAGAAATCCATGGACAGAGGAGCCTGGAGGGCTACAGTCCATGGGGTCACAAAGAGTCAGACATGACTAAATGACTAATACTTTCAATTTCACTTTTCTTTGGTTTGGTTAAACTTGGTTTAATATTTTCTATTCTTGTGCTTCCAACGTCTCTGTTTTGCCTGATTCAAATCAGATAAGAATTTGTGTAGATATTCCTCCAAATAAAATAAACAAGTACCTAATAAGCACATGAGAAAGTACTTGAAACCACTGATCATTAGGAGAACGCAACCGTGAGCCCTGGTGACGCCTTTAGGACGGCTACTATCTGAGCAACACAGAATGACTGGCGCTGGTGAGCATGTGGGGTAGTAGGCATATTAGCGTACTGTTGATGGGACCAGAAAATGATACAGTGGCTGCAGAAAACAGTATGGCATTTCCTAAAAACATAAGTTAGCCAGGCAGCCCGGCAATCCCACTTCTGTTTCTATGCCCAAGATAATGAAGCTAGGGTCTCAGAGACTCCTGTTGTTTAGGCACGAAGTCCTGTCTGCCCCTTTGTGGCCCCCGGGCTGTAACCTCCTGCCCTGGCAGGTGGGCTGCCTTGGTGGCACAGAAGGTAAAGGTTCTGCCCCAAATGCCGGAGACCTGGGCTTGATCCTGGGTCAGGAAGATCCCCTGGAGAAGGGGAGAATTCTCCTGCCTGGAGAATCCCATGGACAGAGGAGCCTGGGGGGCTACAGTCCATAGTGTAGCAAAGAATGGACACAACTGAGTGACTGAACTGCACTGGCAGGGGGGTTCTTTACCGCTGAGGCCCCTGGGAATACACCTATTTTACAGCAATACTATTGATAATCGCCAAAACGTAAGCAACCCAAGTGGTCATCGATGAATACATACTACGCAAAATGTAGTATATACAGCTGACCCCTGAGCAAACACAGGTTTGAATTCACTTATATGTGAATTTTTTTCACCAAATACATACTACATTACCACACGATCTGCATGTAGTTGGTTGAATTCACAGGCACAACCTCAGATACTGAGGGCTGACTGTAAGAGATTTTTAGTTGCATCGGGGTTGGACTCATAGGGGCTGTGGAGGGGAGGAATGGGAATTTATTGTTTCTTGGGTACAGTTTCAGTTTTACAAGATAAAAGGAGTTCTAGAGATGGATGCTGATGATGGTTGTATATTATGAATGTGTTTATACCACTGAGCTGAACGCTGAAAATACTTAATACAGTAATTTTGCGTTTTGTGTATTTTATCACACACACACAAAACAGGGAAAATATAATATTTCTCAAATTGAGTCAATCGCAGAAATCCCTCAGGTGAGCAGCTCTGCAAGCAAATCCGTAACCACCACGGGAAAGCCTCTCAGGCTTTGCAAGTGGAGTTTGGATGCAGACTCGATCTCCTGATTCTGATAACAACCTCTCCTCAGGGCTCATAACTCGTGTCTTTAATTCTTCTAGAGAGTGACACTGAGACACTCCATTCTCTGTGGGACTAGGGGGATGTCCTCCCAGCTCACCCCAGTAAACACACAGAGTCATGACTTCTTTTGGGTTAGCTACTTGCCCTTCAATCCTTCAGTCCTTTCTGTCTCCCGTGTCTGCTGCATTGACAGGCAGATTCTTTACCACTGAACCACCCGGGAAGCCCCCCATCATTTCTGTAGGGAAGACAGTCCTTCCCAGAGTCCAGAAAGATGGTCTGGAGAAGCCAGTCCCTCCTCAGGACCTCCGTCTCTGTTCGGAGGCTCCACAAATAGGCATTTGCACTGTGCTCTTGCACGACCAGGACCCACCCCCCTGAAGAGCTCCTAAGGGCCCAGGTAATCTTGCTTTGCTGACCTGCAATGCTGACTCTCTACATTATTCTAAAGTAAACATCCGGGTACTTGCTTGAGTAAGATTGTCTTGGATTTGTAGTATCCTTTGGTTTGCTGTACAAGGGACAGCTTCCTGCACTGAGGGTAGATGGACGTTCTTGACAAATGAAGCCTCGAAGGCTCCAGGCAGATCTGTTGGTCATTTCTTCCTCCTCACCTTCCCCCTCTTTACCGTCACACACTGAGGGGGAAGCTCTGAGGGAAGTCCCACAGCAGGTGAGGCCAAGGTTCTTCCTCAAAGGGACCTGAATATCCAGCAAACTAAACAGGAAAAAACCCAAGTGACAGGCGGAGTCTGGGGGAGAAATGCATCAGCTACTCATGTTTCTCCACAGACAAAGAAGGAGGAACAGGCAGTGGGTGAGTCTGGGAGCCACTTAGAGCGATAGGGATGGAATTCAGAATAACTGCAATGACTCTACAGGGTAGACTTGAACCTTTTGAAAGAATGATTTGTTTTTAAAGAGGAGGAGCTCGGTTCAGTGCTGACCCTGAAAAGATGCATATATACTCTGCAGATGAGAGAGAGACAACCCCAAGCGGATGAGCACACAGTGGCTTTCCATGTTAGAGGGCTTTCCAGGCGGCTCAGTGGGAAAGAGCCCACCTGCAAATGCAGGAGTCAGAGGTTCTACTCCTGGGTTGAGAGCATCTCGTGGACTAGGAAACGGCCACCTACTCCAGTCTTCTTGTCTGGGAAATCCCATGGACAGAACAGTCTGGTGGGGCTACAATCCCTGGACTCGCAAAGAGTCAGACATGACTGAGCATGTGTGCACATACGTACACACACACACACACACACACACACATTGTGTGTTGGAATCAAGTTACTTTAATTGCAAATAACAGAAGAGTCTGGCTCAGGTAACCGAGGGTCAGTTAGCAAAACAACTTAGAACCAAGGCTTGGATTTTATTAGATTTTAGAGGCAGTACTGAGACACTCTGAAATCCCATCCAAATAAATCAAGATCAAAATGAGGCCTGTCGAAGATAATGCTTTCTGTCTTCTGCCATGTTGACTGAACTGCACGAATATTAGAAACAGGCAATGTTTCTAAAACCACAATAGTAGCTGATAGGAGCTGAGAGTTGGGAAGAAAAACCAGCTGATCATAAAACTGGACACAGATGAAAGATGCTTAAACATAAACAACCAAACAGCCAAACAGAGCCAAGTGCTCTGAGCTAAGGACGGAAAGAGAGCACGCAAAGGCCCAAGGGTTTGAAAAGAAAACAGCAGCTTTCTATGGAGACAACAAAGACTGTAGGTCTCTGGCGCCAAGGCTGGAGCCTGTGGATGGACCCTGTAGCCCTGTCTTCGTTCACCCATTCACCTTTTATTGAGCACCAAGCATTGCACTGAGCTCTAAGATACAGCTCCTTATTATGAAAATCAGCCTATGCTCTGCCAGTTTCCCAGTGCAGAGGAATACCTGGACAGGTGAGTGGACAGGTACACCAGGTGTCTTCAGAGTCTCAGATGTCTTCAGGGCATACAACACTGAGTGCAGGGTCCCAGCTAGCTTTTAGGACCAGCGCCTAACCAGGTCAGGAATAATGGTGGAATTCGTGGCTTGTCTGGCTGTTAAGAACAAGTTACATACCAGGCCTCCCTTCTTCGGAGTGGCTGATTGATGCCTGAGGTTTTTCCTTGCACTTGGGGCTCTGAGGCTGATATCCAAGAAGGTCACACTTTACCTCATTAATAATGCCCAGGTCAGTACAAATGGCGTGAACTGACATTTTCTTCAGTATGTGTTTTGACAAATGAATACCATCAGAGAGAATGAGAACGAGGCCGTCGGGCCCTGAAGGGCGAACATGGTGTGTTAAGAGAAAGTGCATGAACTCAAACACAGGGCAGCGGGGGCCTGTTGCTGCAGTTAAAGGTTAATACCGGGTCTTTAAGGAGTCTTGCGCCATCCAGACGAACACGATGTCCTGTCAGCCTGGGGAATCTGCAAGGACTCCGGCTTCTCCTTTCCTCTTGTGCTGAGATTTCTATTCACTAAGTGGACACGCCCAGCTCCGCAGGGTCTGGGATCCCTCCCTGGGATCTGAAGGCTGCTCGCACATCCTGGAGCTGCTGCTTCTGCTGATGTTGTGGCCTCTGCACCAGAATAAAACACGAATAGAAACCTGCCCAGAACTCCGACATGCTCACCCTGCCAGCACACGGTGGAGCTTCCCTTCCGCATCCGCCTCTCAGCTTTGTCTTCAGTCCGAAGGTCTCGTCCTGTCTCCTGGGATTTATTAATGTAGTTTCCCAACTGCTAAATCTCCTTTGAGAAAACCAGCTCTTCGTTACTTTTTTGCTCCCCGACTCATGATGATTTCCTTGAAAAATGGCCTGAATTTCTCTTCTTGTTCTTTAGGTTCGGTCTTTCTGTTTCAATTCTTTACCACCTTTGCAAGCATTTAGTAGTGACTGTTGCAGAGATTACATAAGAGGAAGCAGTTGTAAGCTGAAAGGCATATACAGGGCAACTTGAAAACCAGTGCTGTAAGGCGCTGGGGCGTCCCTGGTGGCTCAGTGGTAAAGAATCTGCCTACAAGGCAGGAGCTGCAGGGAGACGAGGGTTCGATCCCTGGGCTGGGAAGATGCCCTGGAGGAGGGCATGGAAACCCATTCCAGTATTCCTGCCTGGAGAATTTCATGGACAGAGGAGCTTGGCGGGCTACAGTCACAAAGAGTCAGACACGGCTGACGCGATAGCAGGCATGCAGGCACTATAAGGAGCTACGTGGTAAGAAAGAATTGGTCCCCATCACTGAAATGGCTGTTGCCCATCACGGCTGCGCTGGATAAAACAGTCTAGAAGATGCTTGTGACTGGTCTACTTTCAGCTCTCTGGAGGCAAAGCTTGGGTCAGGGACTCGGGGAAAAGAGTGTATTTGGAAGGAGCAGCAATGTTCCAGGGGCTACAGGCAAATCACCCAGGCGTCCAGGGCCTCAGCTTTCTCTTGGGGAAACCACTGTGTCTTTCCACCTCTGAAATACAGCGAAAATTCTTTTAACTTAAAACCAACAAACAGTGCTCCTCTAAAGGCACTCCATAAATGGCACCCTTAGAGTGTGTTTTTTCCTGGTCCTCGAGTGTCCTCTCTGGATCTCCTCCATGTCTTCCACACTCTCAGACTGTAGCATTTGCGCCCCACTCTTAGAGAATTAAAACATTTTAAAAATATAGCAAAGAATACAAGGAAGTGACTTCTGTGGTAGAGCATCGCCTCACTTCTCCAGAAATGCCTGCACACCCACAGTGATCCCCGGGCTGTCCTCCGACCCCTGCACGAGGCTGTTCTAGATCAGTTCCCTCCTGTGCCTGCTTCCTTGCAGGCTCACCAGGATAAAGGTGCGGTGTTTGTAGGGTCCCAACGTCGCTGCTGCTAGCTTGGTGTAGAACCCTGCTTCTGTCTTTAGACACCCAGCCTATTTTTAATTTCTTTCTTCTATTCTATTTCTCTTTTTTGCCTTTGGCCGCACTGTGAAGCATGTGACCAGGGATCAAACTCGCTCCGCCCTGCAGTGGAGGCCCAGAGGCTCAGCCACTGGGCCGCCAGCGAAGGCCCCACCCACCCTGAATGGAAGCAGAGCCATAAACAGATATTGACCGTTGCCCCAGACATTGTTTTGCACTGATTAAATGTATCTAAAGTTTGCAAAGATGGCAAAGGTTGCCTAGTTTCGCCCAAGCCCATCTTCTTTCCTCCAGGGCACCACTTAGACATGTTTCCAGCCTCCTTGCATTTAGGTAGGATCAGGTGACAAAGTCAGGGCCAACAGGATGCTGGAAACCGATAGATGCCACGTCCAGAGCTGACCCGTAAAAAATCTCCATCCCTGGATGACAGACTTTATTCTTGGGCTCCATAATCACTGCAGGTGGTGACTGCAGCCATGAAATTAAAAGACCCTTGCTTCTTGGAAGAAAAGCTATGACCAACCTAGATAGTGTATGAAAAAGCAGAGACATCACTTTGCCCACAAATGTCTGTATAGTCAAAGCTATGGTTTTTCTGATAGTCATGTATGGATGTGAGAGTTGGACTGTAAAGAAGGCTGAGCGCTGAAGAATTGATACTTTTGAATTGTGATGTTGGAGAAGACTCTTGAAAGTCCCTTGGACTGCAAGGAGATCAAATCAGTCCATCCGAAAGGAAATCAACCCTTGGAAGGACTGATACTGAAGTTGAAGCTTCAATACTTTGATGACCTGATGTAAAGAGTTGACTCACTGGAAAAGAACCTAATGCTGGGAAAGATCGAAGACAAGAGGAGAAGGGGATGACAGAGGATGAGATGGTTGAATGGCATCACTGACTCGACGGGCATGAGTTTGAGCAAACTCCAGAAGATAGTGGAGGGCAGGTAAGCCTGGCATGCTGTAGTTCACAGGGTTACAAAGAATTGGACATAGCTTAAGACTGAACAACAGATCCCCCAAGGAGGGTAGAACCCCCAGGTGAAGGAGCTAGGGTACAAGTTCACAGAAACATCTAGTTGGATTGCACACGAATGAGAGTCAATTTCTCTTGTGTTCACCCATCAAGATTTGGGAATCATCATGGCTATTGCATGGTGAGGGTCTACAGGAAACAGACGGCACTCTTAAAACCCTAAACAAAGAGAGCTCGATAAGAGGTATTTACAAGGTAAGACAGGGTTAAGGGAAACTGGGGGTTTCAGGGTTGCTTCTTGGGGCTCACAACCCCTGGAATCTGTCATCTCCCCTTGCTGTGAAGGACAGGGCACAAGATTGTTACTGGAGCCTGGAGAGATCCTGGCTGCAAGATGAAGCCCCCAGGGAGCAGCAGGAGGTGAGCTGGCAGCAGGAGCCCCTCACCCTCACCCCCCACCTATGGATGCCACTGACGGACCCACTTGAAGCTGGAGGACCAGGGACCCTTCTGATGCAAGCTGTAGGGCTTAGCCTGGGTGACACAGAGTGGGTTGCAGGTGGGGAGAGAAAATCTTGAGGGAGGAAGAACACATTCTCAGCACAGTCATTTTAAACAAGTCAGAGGAGTGGAGGTTTGCCAGGGGATCGTCACAAGCTTGAGGTAATCCACAGGCTTGTGTTTCAACCCCTCGTTGCTTCTCTAGAATCATTTCCCGGGTAGAGGCTGCGGTTCGTTTGTCGCTAAGAGGCCCCGGTTGTTCTGCGAGTCTACGGCAGCTGCTCAGCCCTTTACCCCACTGCCGGTTTCCTTAAGGCCAGGAGAGTCTGAAATCGTCACCTTTCTTAAATCATTTCTAGCTCTTTCTCTTCAGTCTTATTTCAGTTAAATTCAACCCTCGTTTACTGTTCTATCCGCTAGTCCTGGGCCATCCAGAGAGACGGTGAACCGAGACGGCTGACTTTACCTGTTTAATCTGCAGACACTTAGTGAACATCTGTGCATAGGGGTGAGACAACATAATTAACAGCCTGCCTATGTCAAGCGCTGTGCTAAGCATCGGGCTGGGTACTTGCAATTACAACTCAAATGAAACGTCATCTCCCACCTTCAGGAAGTTGCGGGAGACAGTGCACACTGAGAGGGCTGAGGCTGTCCAGATCCAGATATTTAGAGTCACTTGCCCTGGCTTTAAATCTGACCCTGCTTCTCTTCCAGGTCCGGTTCAGCCGCTCAGGCATGTCTGACCCTTTGCGACCCCGTGAACTGCGGCACGCCAGGCCTGCCTGTCCATCACCTGATTCTCTTAGTGTGTGATCAAAAGAGAGCTGCACACACTCCTAGGACACTTCCCTGGTGGCTCAGACGGTAAAGTGTCTGCCTACAGTGTGGGACACCCGGGTTCAATCCCTAGGTCGGGAAGATCTCCTAGAGAGGGAAATGGCAACCCACTCCAGTATTCTTGCCTGGAGAATCCCATGGACAGAGAAGCTGCAAAGAGTTGAACATGACTGAGTGACTTCACTTCACCTCACTAGGGTTCTCAGCTCTGAAGGAATGAATGGTTGGCAGGATAGAATATCTCAGTCAATGAATTGGTTGTAGAACCAGCTGAGATGAAGGGGGCATATGTCCTCCCCATGAGGAGGGCACGGCAACCCTCTCCAGTGTTCTTGCCTGGAGAACCCCATGGGTGGGGGAGCCTGGTGGGCTACAGTCCGTCGGGTGGCAGAGCATTGGACACGACTGAAGAGACTGAGCGTGCAGGTATGGATGTTAGCCCACTGCAGGGCAAGTGTCATCTTCAGCGTTTGGGAGGTAATGGGACCAAACAAGCAGATTCAGCTTTCAGTCTAAAGACCAGGAAAGGCACAGGGAGAGGGGCTCGGGGTTTACCTGGAATTCCAGCAGCCCTGCCGGTGGAGCCAGCCCGGAAGAAGGAGGACCCTAATCAAAAATGGACCCCTAGTACAGAAGGACCGAGCAGAGCTGGCAGCGGGAGGAGAAAGAGTCGAGACACACGTGGAGGAAGGGGCAGAGGCACCTGGACAAGGAAAGGGAGGCCAGGATGGAAATCACGCTGACATCGCGGCAGGCGTGGAGCAGTGGTGTTGCACGGAACCGCTGAGTGAAACCGCCCGCTTCGGCCAAGCGCAGCCGTGACCCACGGGTGACTTGTCTCACAACAGGGCGTCCTGGCGAGCAATATGGCGATGCCGCTGAAAACTAACTGGGAGAGTTCAGGAGGGGCCGAAAGGAGGGAGGAGATTGGATTGGGAAGAAGGACCTCAAACTGGGCCAAATATGAGCCAAGCCAGAGACAGCCTGGAAACTGGCTCCATCACCACAGACTCTGAGGTTGGAGTCACGTGGCGGGTCGGCCTCCCGGGCTCCCTGACACCTCTGCTCTCCGCCTGGGCACCTCTCCCTAGAAGAGTCTCTTGCTTTGTCAGCGCGTGTGTTTCCTCGGACAATTCATTTCTGAGTGTTCAATGAGAGCCGGCTTTGGGACCCTGGAAGGGCAACCGTGTGTCGAGGTGAGCTTGCTTTGAAAATCTTGCTATTGCTTAGCCACTCAGTTGTGTCTGACTCTTTTTGTGACCCCAAGGACTGTAGCCCGCCAGGCTCCTCTGTCCATGGGATTTTTCAGGCAAAAAATGCTGGCGTGTACTGTCATTTTCTCCTCCAGGGAATCTTCCCGACTCAGGAAATGAACCCTTGGCTCCTGTCACACCACATGCATTGCAGGCAGATTCTGTACCGCTGAGCCACCAGGGAATCTACCAACAGAAAAGAAAGAGAAATTCCATGAGAGACTGATCTTCTCATCATTTTGAACTTGGGGACTGTATGCCTGATGGGAAATCCATCTGTTTATCCCCTGACTCTGCTTCCTTGCTTGGAGCTAATAATAATAACGGCCAGGAGCAAGAGCTGGCACGTGCTCCTGGCTTTTGCTTTGGCGTGTTTGCCACAGAGATAGGAAAACCCGTGGCTGGTTGCCTCTAGCTCTCGCCAACCACCTGCAGCTTAAGGACGGAGCAGAACCGCAGCCTCTTCAGCCGCGCGCCCTTTCTTTCCCGCAACCTGCAGTCCAGGAACGCGCCTTCTTCCCTGTGAGCGCATGCCACACGCGTGCTTCAGAACC
>SJYF01000373.1:3910018-3922317 GCA_006410515.1 Procapra przewalskii | reverse complement strand
GTTTTCTTTAAAAATAAAAAGCATGGATTTATAAAGGAAAGTTGGTGTATTTTGACTTAAGCAATGAGATTTCTGATGCTAAGCATTTAAAACAAACAAACCGCTATAAGAACAGAAACAAAAACCCACAAACATAGCCTCAGTTTGAATGTTTCAAGAGGCTCCTGGCAGATCAGCTTAAATGAGGACTCTGTGTTCAATGACAAAATCCTGATGGAGAACTATAAAAATAGAATAGTTCGGGATGGGGGACACACACACACCCATGGCTGATTCATGTCAGTGTGTGGCAAAAATCACTAAAAAAAATAGAATAAGCTAAATAATGTGACAATATGTAAACATTAGTATCACTAATATATGTGTATGTATACATGTTTATGTATGTGCCTCTTACATAAACGTGGGGTATGTATGTGAAACAAGTGCCCCAGGTTACTCTCCAGGCAGAACCTGCCTGATTCAGCATCGAATCTGCCATAGCCGCCCAGAGCTTGCACAGGGAGGTGCTCAGTGACTTTTCAACAAGAGCAGTATCTATGTTTTCCAAGTTTTCGACCATTAAGCGAATTAAAAATATTTAACATATGTATTGTGACAATACATTAAAATGTTATAAAACCTATTTTTCGATTTGTTCAGTACAATTGGATTTGAAAAGATATCAAACGCATTCACAGACTTAGAAAACAAACTTACCGTTGCTGGGTGGTGGAGGGAGGGAGGGGAAGAAGTTGGGAGGAAGGGATAGTTCGGGAGTTTGGGACAGACTCTTTGGTTTTTGTTCAGTTGCTCAGTCATGTCCAGCTCTTTGCGATCCGTGGACTGTAGCACTCCAGGCTTTCCTGTCCTTCACTAACTCCCGGAGTTTACCCAAACTCATGTCCTTTGAGTCACTGACACCATCCAACCATCTCATTGTCTGTCGTCCCCTTCTCCTCTTGCCTTCAATCTTTAACAGCACCAGTGTCTTTTCTGATGAATCGGCTTTTTGCATCAGGTGGCCAAAGTATTGGAGCTTCAGCTTCAGCATGTACACACTGCTATATTTAAATGGATAACCAAGTAGGACCTACTTTATAGCACAAGGAATTCTGCCCAGTGTGATGTGGCAGCCTGGATGGGAGGGGAGTTTGGGGGAGAATGGATGCAGGTACATGTACTGCTGAGCCCTTTCCTCACCTGAAAATCTCACGACGTTGTTGATTGCCTATGCCTCAGTACAAAAAAAAAATTTTCTTTTAAGTACTAGATTCAATCTGTGGAGTGTCCTTGATCCCAAGTGGTGCTCCTGCCTCTGGCTACACAACCAAGCAGAGAGATACGGCCAGAAATCTCAGAGGGAGGCCGGCACCAGGATGGGAGGGCCCCTCCCCACACGCTGCCTTTCTGAAGGGCAGACAGCCGCGCTGCCCTTGTGATCTGAAGCAGGGGAGTTGCTGCAGGGCTAGAATAGAGGTGATACAGAGCACTAGAGAGCACAGCTTGAGCCTGGCAAATTCTCCTCACCCAGGGCAACCAAACCCCATGTTCACAGGAGACATTTAGAAGGGGTCCCAGGGATTCAGGGGCTGGCGAGGGACAGGAAGGCATTGGATTCATTGCCAAGTGCATTTCTTTTCCATTAATGTAAGCCGAGGGTCTGTCTCTGTTGGAGTCCACCCAAGGAGTCCTGCCAGGGACCCCCAGAGACCCACTGGGGCAGCTGCTCTTTCTGAGATAGTCCTCAGTGCTACTTCAGCTGCTAGGTTAAAAAGAATGTGTTGATTTACCCACAAAAACTCTTGAAAGATTTTGACTGGGAAAAATATTATGTTTAAAGATCAATTGAGGGAAATTGCCATTTTACTGACACTGACTTTTAAAATGCATTAATCTGATATATCTCTGGAGAAGGTGATGGCACCCCACTCCAGTACTCTTGCCTGGAAAATCCCATGGGCGGAGGAGCCTGGTGGGCTGCAGTCCATGGGGTCACTAACAGTTGGATACGACTGAGTGACTTCACTTTCACTTTTCACTTTCATGCACTGGAGAAGGAAATGGCCAACCCACTCCAGTGTTCTTGCCTGGAGAATCCCAGGGATGGGGGAGCCTGGTGGGCTGCCGTCTATGGGGTCGCACAGAGTCAGACACGACTGAAGTGACCTAGCAGCAGCAGCAGATGTGTCTCTACTAGCTAGTTAATATTTAGGGCTCCCCTTTATGCTTATGAGACATTTGCATTTGGTAGTTTTCCCTTCCTGCCATATCGTTTGCAGGTTTTGGTACCAAGCTTAGGCTAGCCTCCGAGACTGACTGAAAATTGTTTTCTCTTCTTCTTTTCTCTGGGAGATTTTGTGCAAAGTTGGTATTTTTACTCTGAATACTTTCAGAACACACCAGTGACCTCAGTTCTTCTAGAGAAGGTTTTAATTATGGATCAAGTGATATAGGGCTATTCTCATTTCTATTTCTTGTTGTGTTAATTTTCGTAAGTTGTGTGCCTTTTTAAAAATAATTATACCACTATTTCTGAAAATTCAGTGCTTCCCAGGTGGCACTAGTGGTAAAGAACCCGCCTGCGAAAGTAGGAGACGCAAGGGACATGGTTTCAATCCTGGGTCAGGGAGATCCCCTGGAGGAGGGCATGACAACCCTCTCCAGTATTCTTGCCTGGAGAATCCCATGGACAGAGGAGCCTGGTGAGCTACAGTCCATGGGGTTACAAAAGACTGGACATGACTGAGTGACTGAGCAGGCATGCAGGGCTGGGCACGGGTCTTTGGAAACACTGGTCTACTTGGCTTTACCCTCCTCCTGACTAGAGATCGGTGGCATCTGCCAAGCACACTCTTTCTGACAAGCCCTCAGCTCTGACTTGGGTTTCTCTAGGCCAGTGGAGCTGCCTGAAGCTGTGCTTACCTTGGAGACTCTCTGCGCTTTCTACCATTTGGCTTCTTTGTTCCTTGAGTTTAGGATTGCTGGTCCTCCTTGCTAATCAGCCAACGTCTTGATGCAAAACTAGACGTAAAGTGGTGGGCTTCCTCCTGCATTTCCCTTCTTTTTCTGATCTCATCTCTAATGTCTTCCAGGTCCAAGAACCTCTCCAGTGGCTTTTAGGAGACTCTAAATTATCCTCAGTTTATTAATGAGAATAAGAATAAAGCTTCGAATGATTCAACTCTCTCACCCTGTAAGTAATGTGCCATCTGAGCCATTTACCATCTTTGGCATCAGTCTATACCACCACTGTTGTGCCATTTTCCTGTTCCCTCAGTAAGAAAAAATAAATATGTTGAAATAAATATTTTCTGCTGAAAAATAAATAAACATTTTCTGCTACTAAGAAATTTAAGACAAAGTATATTTTTTATTCATTTCAAATTCATTTTTTATTTTTTATTCACTTCAAATATGTGCATTTAGTATAGTTTGAACAGGTAGAGTCTAGGAAAAATTTGGAATACAGTTGGGAGGCAAAAGTTAAAAGATCATCTTTAAGTAAAACATTCTGTGGTTTGGAGCCTGGGGTTGGGATTAGGGAAAGTCTATATTCATTGGGAGTGTGTTTTCCTCTCATTTGTATTTGGCAGGGCTAACGATCTGAAAAGTGTCTCAATAATTATAAAAGCAAGAAAGAAGGAGGCATAACAGATGCAAATTGCCTTATTCACACAGTACTTAGCAGACTCACAATTGACAATTCTTCACATTTTTATACTTTTGCCTGTTTTTCGTGTTTCAAGGTGGCGATTTACTTCTCTGGCAAGATGAGTGTTTTGGTTAGGGTAAACGGTAACGTAGAATGGGAATAAATAAAAGCTGCCAGTCATGCTCTCTGAACGCAGCATATAAAGGCCACCTCTTACTCGGGTGACAAGGCTTCTGAAGGAGTTTCCAACACATAATTGTTTTGGTGGAATAAGATGGTGAATCACCAAAGACCCATGGAACACACTCTTGTTATACTGAGGAGAACTAACAAGAGTTTTTTCAACTCCTGGTCACTCCTACCCATTTCAAGTAGATCCCCTCTTCACAATTCAAGGTCAACAATGATTTCCATGTCACAGAGCCCACCCATATTATCTGACCCGGTAACACTGAGCAAGAGTGACCGGTGTCTCCTTTTCAACCACACACTCCTAATTTGTCTCCGTCCCCAGTGGCAGCCTCTTAACCTTCTCTTTTCCTCTCCTGCCAGGCTTCTAAATGCTTCTGGGGTTAGTCCTAAGCTCTTGTCTTTTCTCTTCTTTTTCTCTACAGTTTTTGCCTAAATGAGTTCATCCCTTCTGATGATTTGAAATACCACTTAACTGTCACTCACGCCCATGCTTCTGAGTCTAGTCTTGACCTCATCTCAACTGCAGACTCATACATCTGGCTGGGGATACAGTGAAAGCAGTCGGACATGTAATAGTCACCTAGTACTTAGAGTTTTTCAGATACGATGCCCCTGAGTCCCTTCAGAAGGACCTGGAAGTTGAGGTTGTCTTTTTAGGACTCGCAATGATTTTACACTGATCTTTCAATCTTTGCCTGATGCTAAATACAACGTCACATGGACGACTGTGGTGGTGACTGCTTGCTGTTCACAGAATTGACCTCCTTTGTTTTTGGCACATATCAAGTCCACGGTGCCTAGCCTCCAGTATTAGGGTTATCTACGGGGTCACACAGAGTCAGACACGACTGAAGCGACTTAGCAGCAGCAGCAGCAGAGTCCATGACTGAGCTTTCCAGGTGGCTCAGTGGTAGAGAGTCTGCCTGCCAATGCGGGAGACGGAGGCCATGTGGGTTCGATCCCTGAGTTGGGAAGATCTCCTGGAGTAGGAAATGGCAACCCACTCCAGAAGTCTTGCCTGGAGAATCCTATGGACAGAAGAGCCTGGTGGGCTACTGTTCACGGGGTTGCAAAGAGGTGGACATGACTGAGCAAAAGAGCAGGCACTCACCCATGGCCCAGGAGCGGGCTCTCTCCCTCAGAATGGCAGCCCAGATGCTCTTACACATGTGAGTCTTGACGACTGTCTCCCCCATTCAATAAACAGGTATTGACAATGCAGTAAACACTGATAGCTAAAATGAAACAATTTACTTCTTGAAAGCAACTTATTTGCTAGGATGATCAATTTGATGACAAGTTATCCCTGAGGCTACTAAGTAGAATGAAGGATGCATGTAATAAAAATAAGGTAGGATATTATGTTAGTGTTTCGTTATTGTGTCTGTGGTAATTTTGTAGAGAAAATCATGGTGGTGTGGTCAGAAAAGCAGAAATGACAGGGGTCCTGTCTGATGGTAAGAACCTTAGTTCTGTTCCTTCGGGCTCTGTAACCCAGTTAATTTTTGAGCCTCTCTGAGCTCCCCATCTCTCCACTGCAAATCAGGGTAATAATACCCACCTAGAAGACCTCCTGTGGTATTTTTAAGGGAAGCTACTAGTTTCCTCTCTCACAGGCTATGAATGCTCGAACCATCCACTCCACTACCCTTGGCTATTCAGCCATTCAGAGTAACAGTTAGGCTGAAATTTCAAATATACAGTCCTGGATTGGATACTCCTGAATGTAACTTTTAGCAAACACAGAATTTTCAATATTGTTTCATTCTACAATATAAGAGTTATGCATTAATTTCTTCCCTTGAACCAAATAGCATTATTTGAGAAGGAAGGCTCCCAAAGTTGTCCTCTTTCCTGACACACAAGTTATGATTGAAAGTTGAGTTGTTTCTGTCCAAAATTACACAGGCAGGCAAGGCCAAGAGCCCTTGACACACACAAAACTTATTGCATGCTCTCGTTTTGCTACGTGATTCAAGGACCTGAAAATACTGGTGCAGCAGAGAAGCACCTCAAGCACTAACGGAGGTTCCAGGCAGGGCGCCCAGGCTGTGGTCATCTGCGGTCACGCTGCACCTCTAGCCAGAACATCACAGCCACCTCGCTGGGGGGAAGTGAGCGGGGTGGAAGGGAGTGGGGGCAGCATTATGGTGCCTTGAAAGGTACGAGCTGTTGGACCCAGTGGGGGACACACGTGGCAGATATTTGCTTTGGCATCAATACCATGTTTACCTTCTGCACCTTCCTCATCACCTGGTGTTCATTCACTTCTCACGGGCAGAAGGATCATGTTCATTGGCATCATTTTCACCCAAATGGAGGCCTCATTTTAGTTGTTAATAAGGGTCAGTGGGCTCGCGGATGAGGAGGAGCTGCAGGAGACAGAAAGAGTGCTCCCTCTATGGCGGAAAGAAAATGTCAAACACTCATGGAGACAAGGTGAGGGCGCCCCTCCCCACCCCAGCCCCTGGGGCCTTCGGTCGGATGTGGGGACAAAGTGCAGACACAGTGGGACCTCCAGCCATCCTGACACCTTGAGCCTGGCAGAAGCAAGGACTGACTCTACAAACCCACACAAGGCCAGGGAGCCAAGCGTGAAACACAGACGAACTGCCATTTTGGGGAGGCGTCCTGTTAAGATAAGTACCCAGGCCTGGGCCCCTTCAGCCTGGCTCTATTCCTGGCCACATCTCTGTAGTGAGATTGAGGAAAAATTACTGAACATCTCTGAGCTCACTCCACCCGTCCTCAAAATGCGGATGGCAAGGCTGCCCCCAGAAGGTTGTGAGGTCACCTGGAAAGCAGATTACTGAGGCAAGTCCTACCATGTGATGTGACTGAGTTTTCTTCAACCACATCACAAATGACCACACCCTGAGAGGCTCAAACAGATGCCCATGTGTTCACTCACCATTTGTCTGACCAGGAGTCCAGGCACAGCTTATGCAGATCCTCTGATAGGTCTCAGAGGTTGCAGCTAAGGTGTCCCTAGTTAAATACCCTCATCTGAAGTCCTGACTGGGGAAGACTGCTTCCCAGAGCCCTCAGGTGGGTGGGAGAATTTGGTTACTTGCCACTGCAGGACTGAGAGCTTTAGGCTTGGCGGGGCACTGGCCGGAGTCCACCCCCAGCTCCTCGGGACACCTGCAGCTTCTTGCCTTGTCCCCCTCCCAAGGCAGGTTACTGTGCGTCCATCTGCTTCATCAAGGCTATCAGGGGCGTGAGGACAAGCATATGTGGCGTAATCACAGAAGAAGCCTCCATCTATGGTGAGAAGCAAGCCCAGCTCCCACGCACAGGCGCGGGGAGAGGACTTCACAAAGCATCAGCAGGACGTGGGGCTCAGGGGGCCACCCTGGAGTCTGCCCACCACATGTGCACAGTAACGAGCAGTCATGGCTGTTCATGTCTGCACTGTAATTTTAAATGCCTGAGTTGATATGGACCCATTGTTCAAGCACCCGAAAATCATGCATGCACATTGGCAAGTTCTATCAGATGCAGGCTATACGAGTGAGAGTGAACAGGAGTTCAGTAAACCTGCACAGTTTATACATTTATTATAGACTATTTGGCCATAAGATTTTCAAGCATTGTTTAAATAAAATGTATCCTGAAGGTCAAGATATGTCTCCCGTGTAGAGATTCATGAAAATTATTTTTTATATAGCCTATATTTGCCTTTTATATATTTATATATATAATTACTCTGTGAATTTCATAACTGTCACACATCAAGGAAATGAAAATCCAGGGTACTCAGACACGATGAGTGAGAAACAGGGGTAACTCCATCCCCCTTGTCAGCACTGCGAAGGGGGTCCGCTGACCTAGTGAAGGGGACTTACCAAGATGTCCTTTCTCTAAACCATCAAATTCTTTTCACCGCTCAGAGCTGTGGGGCGGCACAGCTGCCTGAAGGAGAGTGTGGTTCATGTTTCCAGAACTGCAGCAAGACGGTGGTAGGGGTGGTGAATGTTGTGGCTTCTCTGCCTCTGGCTTTTCCCTGTGAGAGGCAGGTCTTACCCTCTCGGGGACATCCTCCTGAGGAAAGACTGATCAGTCAGATGGCTCCTTCCAGCACCCGAAGAGCAGGAATGCTCACGGCAGTTTCAGCATCCGGCTGCAGCGAACCGGTGTACCCCACCACCTGAGGATGCGTAAATGCTCCCACGGGCTACCAAGCTACATTCATACTGAAGTGTCGTCCGGAGCCTGGACGCAGGTCATCCTAAAGCAGGACAGGGTGGCAGGAGCAGCAGAGAGGTGGGCACAGCAGAAGCATGCTGTCCTGAGGCTGGCTTTGCCTCTCAGGGGCTGCAGGACCTGAGGCTGTCCCTTATCCCGCTCAGCTTCCGTCTGCTTGCCTGGAAAAACGCCAGTAACACCCACATACAACATGTTCACAAGTATGAAATGACCACACGAATCTAAGTGATACCTTCATTTGCAGGAATAAAATGTCACATTTGTGTGTATATAAGGGCATAGATGTGTGAATTTATGATGATATGTGGACGTGTATGTAGGGGGTATGGGGATATATATGTATAATGTGGGTAATACATGGGAATAAAGTCTGTGTGCAAGCATATATGCGCATACATGGATGGGGTTATGTATTTGTGTACATAGGGAAATATATCTGAATATATAAGGACATATGTCTCCATGTGTGTGTGTGTGTGTGTGTGTGTGTGTGTGTGTGTGTAACTATGGGTATATATGGGTCTTGTCTAGTAGCTCAGACAGTAAAGAATCTGCCTGCAGTGTAAGAGACCTGGGTTCAACCCTTGAGTTGGGAAGATCTCTTGGAGAAGGGCATGGCAGCCCACTCCAGTATTCTTGCCTGGAGAATCCCCATGGACAGAGGAGCCTGGTGGGCTACAGTCCATGGGGTCGCAAAGAGTCAGACACGACCGAGCACCTAAACACATGTGTCTATGAGGGTATGTGTCTGTGTTCATGCAGTGATGCTTGCCCATGTATAAATAATCTATGTAGATATAGATATGTGTTTGCATATATTGGGACTTTGTGTCTCCCTGCAGACAGATATTTAAGTATGTGAACAGTGGGATGTATGTGTTTATATGAAGGTGTGTGTAAGTGCATAAATGGGATACATGTCTGTGTATATGTGCAGAAATATGCCTGAGGGCGTACAGAGGTGTAGGTGTGTGTGTATATGAGATGTAGGTGTGTGTTTTGATGAGCTACATGCATGTGCATATAGCTGGGACACAGGCATACGTGGGGAGGTGTGCATGTCTCCCTGTGGGTTTCGTATATGAAGCTCATTCGAATGTTCCATAGAAGCTGTTACTAGTGTTATTGAACTTGGGCCTGCCTTCTAGAAAGTGGTTCTGTGTTAGGCGAGTGACTACGTGAAATTCACACTGAGTCAGCTCAGGGTGGGCTGTGGGGCTGTTTGGAAGTGAAAGTAAGTGAAAGTGAAAGTTGTTCAGTCGTCTCTGTCTCTTTGCAACCCATGGATTGTATAGTCCACAGAATTCTCCAGGGCAGAATACTGGAGTGGGTAGCCTTACCCTTCTCCAGGGGATCTTCCCAACCCAGGGATCAAACTCAGGTCTCTCACATTGCAGGCGGATTCTTTACCAGCTGAGTCACAAGGGAAGCCCACGAATACTGGAGTGGGTAGCCCTTCCCTTCTCCAGCGGATCTTCCAGACCCAGGAATTGAACGGAGGTCTCCTGCATTGCAGGTGGATTCTTCACCAACTGAGCTATCGGGGAAGTAAGACCACGAAAGGTGGAACAAATCAGTGAGCTGATGAAGTTGCTGGTGGGACAGACGTGGGATTGGACTAAAGCTGCAGGCCTGTAAACGGAAGGGAGGGCACATCCTGGTGACTCCCCTCAAACACCTCCAGCTGTGAGATCCGTGAGCCTTGGCCAGTGTTGGATGCGGGTGTGGAGGTGGGCGCGTTTGGAGCAGGTCCTGGTGCCGAGCTGGCATCAGAGGGCAGCATGTGTACGTCTGGAGCTCATGCTCTTTGATGGAGAGCCCCGCTGGGTTCCCTGTGGAGACTCAGGGCCACCTGCTGGTCACGACACGGGCTCCAGGGTCTGCGACCGCGGCTCTGTAACCCTGCTTCTCCACGTGCTCCTGATGGGGACTTATTGCACTTTGTTCCTCTCTCTTTTCCAAGTTTCTGGTGTGCGAAGTGATGAAAACAGTGGAATCATTATGAAGGCTGATTCGTGAGCTGAGCCAGGTGTGCAGAACCAGGACCCCCAGGAGGAAGGGCTCAGCTACGTTCAGTGACAGCGAGCATCACAGAGTGCTCCTTCACGCAGTTCTACGCGAAACCAGCTCTCAAGTGAACATGCGGGCGTTTAAGGCACAGACAAGAAGAATTTGCCCTGGGAAACAGAAGTGTGTGAGCATAACGAAAGGAAAAGGAGAAGAGACGAGATAGGATAAGAAACTTTCAGGGTGAAATGAGGCTTAACAGGGAAGGGGTAAGAAGAGAGCAGGCATAAGCAGCGGCTGGAGGGGGACATTGTCAGAGGGCCTGGCCTCCAGGGACCCTCATCTCAGCCTCAGAGGTTCTTCGACCTTTGATGAAGCATTCCTCAAACTTTAATACACATGGAAATCACTGGAGCATCTTATGGAAATGCAGACTCCAATTCAGTTAGTCTAGGCTGTGGTCTGAGAGTTTCTACATCTCTAACAAGCTCCCAGGAGAGGCTGCTGGTCTGCACACCTCCCTTGGAGCAGCAAAGATCTGATACTGGTGGTTGCTTTGTGTTCAGCTTTGTTTTACCTTAATGAAGAAGAGCGCACCGATCACTCAAATAATACATCTTATTTCTGTGGAGGCTGCTCATCTTTCTCCACCAGTAGGTAGGGTCCCCAGGGGACGGCCCTTATGCCTCCTGTTCTCTGCTCAGGACCTAAAACCACGGAACTCCCCTGTGGGCATGTTGCCCTCTCGGGGGCAGTCAGCTCGGGCTTAAGACACATAGAATATGCTAAACATGCTCTGGAAAACTATTTTAGACGGAGTCATTACCAGGCTTCACTGGTTAATCACTGAGTCTGAGATTCTTGGTCTCAGGAAATGTAAACTGAATTTTAACATCCCATGGGCTTCAGAGGAAAGCCAAGCGTGTGCAGGGCGCTTTTAATTCCGTTCCCAAGGTCTCTACACTGCCCCCGCTGCATGGCCAGGTACTAGATTCTTGGCAGGAAATAAATTATTTACGTAGAATTCATAAAGGGAAATTATAGATGGTTTCTCTTGCACGTAAACTTAACATTTGGAAGTCGCGTCGGCTCTCTAACTCTGCCTTGAGGTCGATCAGTTGCGTCCTGGATTAATTTGCTGTCCTGTGGGCCGTGGTCTGTCGATCTCAGGGCAAGCTTATGTAGAGTTGCCACTGCCTATTTCACAGAGAGAGATCCAAGTTTTAGATGTCTGATACATCCTCACAACAGATGGGAGGTTAGGAGTGGACTTGGAGATGAGGATGGCAATCAACAAGCAATTACTTGTTCCTGGGGCTCTGTGGTGTTGGAGAAGTCTCTTGAGAGTCCTTTGGACTGTAAGGAGATCCAACCAGTGGATCCTAAAGGAAATCAGCCCTGAATATTCATTGGAAAGACTGACACTGAAGCTGAAGCTCCAATCCTTTGTCCACCTGATGTGAAGAGCTGACTCATTGGAATAGACCCTGATGCTGGGGAAGGCTGAAGGCGGGAGGAGAAGGGGACGACAGAGGATGAGATGGTTGGATGGCATCGCTGTCAGATGGACCTGAGTTTGAGTGAACTCCAGGAGTTGGTGATGGACAGGGTGGCCCGGAGTGCTGCAGTCCATGGGGTCGCAAAGAGTCGGACGTGATCGAGTGACTGAACTGAACTGGGTCTCTAGAGAAGGACCAAGTTGGACTTTGACAACCATCATCATGAAACCCTCCCGGGGAAGAACAGTGGGTCCAGGACACCCCTGCTCTCTCATTTTGTCAGGTATGTAATTAATCATGTCCTAAGGAAAAGAAAACTGGGTCCCACTTATTCTAACTAGTAATAATTAAAATCTACACACAGGGGCTTCCCTTAATCACCTCTTTTACACACGATAGCCTAGATACGTGTCAGGGCTGCTTTCTAAACTTTCGTCCTGCAGCCTCCTTTCCCTGCTCTGTCCACAGGTCCAGTCTCTATGTGCATTGCCATTTCTTCCTTGTGGCTAGGTTCTTCAGTCCGATTTTCCTAGATTCCACATATGTGAGTTAGTATATGATATTTCAGACATACTTTACTCTATATTTAAAAATATCCATGTAAATCCTAAGACTGCAAACTTAAATTGGATTCCGGTGGTATACATATGAAGTGCCGTGAAATATATTGTCTTTTACGGCAAAATCTTCTCAAGCATTCTCATTTTATGTTCTCCAGTGGAACGATCACTCACTATTCCTCCTTTGACTTTTTACAT
>SJYF01000373.1:3873900-3884040 GCA_006410515.1 Procapra przewalskii | reverse complement strand
CAGTTCAAAAGCATCAATTCTACAGCACTCAGCTTTCTTCACAGCCCAACTCTCACATCCATACGTGGCCACATGAAAAAAAATACATTCAGTGATACTTAAATACATAATACTCAGTGTTGGCATGCCTCATTTTAGAGATAATATAACTAGCTTCCCGTGAGGGGTGTAGCTTGCCCAGGGTGCAGCTCCAGCACCACTGACTTGCCTTCAATTGCGGTCACATTCCCAACCATCCCGTTAGTGTTTCTCTACTTCTTAATCTTCTTTCTGTCAAAATGCTCTTTAGTTTTGTCTTCTTGACGGATTTTAAAACCTTTCCGTAATGTTCCGTGAAAAAATCATACCCAAAGCTAAGTGGAATTCATCAGTTAATGTGCTAAAACCTGACGTATCATAATCAGGCTTCCCACGTTGAAAGTGAGATACTGATCTCTGTATTCAAGGCTTTTATATTTCCCAGTAAACTTCAGTCATTTTCAGTATAAAGGTCATGTGTGTCTTCTTAAATTTGTTTCTAAATATTTTATGGTTTTGTTTCTATACTAAATAGAAATTCCTTATAAATGATTTATTCCAGGTACTCCTGGTATGGAAGAAAATAATTGATTTTAGGTATATTTATTTTATGTCTTGCCAATCCATAAAAATTTTATTAGGTCTAAAGTTTCCTAACAGAAATATTTAAACTGTTTGAGGATGCAATTACATTTACCGCAAAACTTTTTTTTTCCACTTCAATTTTTAATCTTATTTTTGTTTATTGCAACCAAAGGAGCACAAAAAAAGCAGAAAAATAGGCCATAATATACTCCAGGTCATTCAAGTGTCCATGTCATATCAAGAGATTCAAGGATGTTGCAGGAATCTCACACTGATACTGGAGTTGAGGCCTCATGGGAATCAGAATCATAGTCCTGGTATGCTGGGGTAAAACGCTCATCAACTATTTCGTGGTCTGAAATCCCAAAACCTGGGAAGGTCACCTTACATGGGGGAAAGCTTCTTTGTAAATGTGATTAAATTGAAGATTTGGGGAAGGGGAGATTATCCAGCATTGTGTGAGAGGGTGGTGGATGTCATCAATGGTGAATATAAGAGCAGAAAAGGGATATGTGACTACAGGCCGAAGAGAAGAGGGCCGCAGGGGGACGCAGAGGGAAGGGACTCAGAAAGAGGAGCCACTGCTCTGGCCTTGACCACGGAGCAGACATGAAGCAGGGCATGCCAGGAAGGCAGCTCTGGACTCCAGGCAAGGCAGGAAAATGGGCTTTCCCTCACCGCCTCCAGACAGCACACACAGCCGGTTAGAGCAAGAAGAAGAAAAACGGGAAACTATATGACTGTTCCCAAGGGAAATGGAAGCTCCAAGTCCTGGAGCCCCAGAGTGTGCTTCTTCACAGTGTCTTGGTAACAGAAACTGGATCACAGATGCTGTGGAAAGTGGATATGAGAGGCCTCCTTTCCTGACCTCTGCCTTCAGTTCAGATGTCTTCTTTCCCAGTTCTTCAGAACTGGAAATATGATGCTGAGAAAGTGCATGTGTGAGCTCTCCCAGCCCAGAGGTAACCAAAGTGGTCTGTCTAGCACCCGGCCTAGAGAGAGGCCAGTCTCTCTCATCTCAGTAAAGAACGGACCAAGGAGGGGGCTCCCAAACTCTCTCTCTGCTCAGAAACACTGCATTTTACCAGTAGTCCCCAGGAGGAAGGGGTACCAGCCCCAAGGCACCCGGTTCTGACATTTCCCGAGGGATCTTCTTGAGACAGGTGCTTTACCAGAGTGCTGTGGACTGAAAAGCTCCCATCTCAAAACTCGCGCTGAATCCTAACCCCAACGTGACGGTGTCTGGCGGCAGGGTCTCTGGGAGGTGATTATGTAGAGAGGATGGAGCCCGTATGATAGGATCAGTGCCCTTATGAAGACCCCAGATCGCTTCATCCCTTCCACCAGGTGAGGTCATTGGGTGGTCTATGAATCAGGAAGTGGGTTCTCAGCAGACTCGGAATTTGCCAGTACCAGCCTCCAGAGCCGTGAGAAATAAACTTCTCCCTTATGAGCCACTACCTGTTTTATGTGGAGAAGGCAATGGCAACCCACTCCAGTGTTCTTGCCTGGAGAATCCCAGGGATGGGGGAGCCTGGTGGGCTGCCGTCCGTGGAGTCGCACAGAGTCGGACACGACTGAAGCGACGCAGCAGCAGTGGCAGCACCTGGTTTATGATGTTTTTGTCGCTATCACGCTGAGGCAGGCAGAGGCCCTAAGGGCGTTAATCTTCCCTCCTTTCTTGAAAAGTCGCATCAGCATCTTTGAAGTCGCGCTTCCCTCCCTTTTCTTCCCCTTCCATCCCCTGCCTGATTCAATTCAGTAACATCTTCTGTTTTTTCCTCTTCTATTTCCCCAGACACCAGATTTCCAGAAGCTTCAGACCCTGGAGTAACACTCAGACCTTCTCTGTCTCACCACTCTCATGAAGAACAATTTTATCTGATGTCAAGAAGGCAGCATGCCTCGAACAAGCCCTTTGCACCAAGCTACTACATTTGGGACTTGCATTGACCTGTCACATATTTCTTGTCTGGAATGTTCACGTATTCAGGCAGGTAAAGAGAAAAGAGTGTGAAATAAGAAAGGGTGGGCATTTGAGCTGCTGTCTTTTCTCTGTGGTGCTTAAATATCTAGGCCACGCTTTTAGAGGTGAGAATGACAGTGTGACACTATTTTACATAGTTAGAGCCCTAATATTGATATCATTAGGGCCCTGCAATATTGCTACTGTGAAACTCCAATAGCCCAAGCTCAAAAGTTGACAAGCAACAGATAAGTTACATATCTTACATTTCCCTCTTTTCAAGAAGCGCATTAGCGGAATCATCCAGATACATCCTGAACTCTTTGCCCTCGGAAAGGCAAAAGGCGGTAGACCTGGCTGATCACCGGGCTCCCACAGTTTTTGGCTCTGTGCTCATCCACTGTCGTTGTTGGCGTTGCAGTCGAGTCACAGCTGATGATGCACCAATAGGTGTTCTGTCGTAAATGAGAGCAGACAATAACACCTTAGCTCATTCTGCTGCTCAACGCTGTAGGCAACTGTAAGTGCTTGGCTGTTAATAAATCACAGTAAGGGCAGCGCTCGGGAGAACACAGGGGCAGAGGGAAAAGGCTATAGGATGCTGGTGTGATGCTGCTGGACGTAGAGGGTGAGGGGCCCCAGCATTAGGGAAGGGCTGGGAGAGACGAGAGAAGGTGCACGATGGACTGTGGTCTGGAGGAAGGTGCTCCAGGTCAGCGTGAGCCACTCTGCTTCCAGAAAAGCCTAGGTCACACCTCAGGGCTCTCTGTCGTGGCCAGCTTGTTACCAAAGTGGAAAAGTATCCCATATGAGAGGAACGTGTGTTTACATCCAGCAAGAAACCCTGGAGGCATTGGAGTGCCCAGTCTTCATGGCCTCTTCCAGCACAGCTTGAAATCCATGTGAAAAGGCATACCTATGCTGCTTACACTAAGTGTTCTTAATGCCTCTTTGCTGTCTTTTTAAAAAATTGTATTTGTTTCACTGCCTTGGGTTTTAGTTGTGGCACGTGGAATCCACATTGCAGCCCCCAGGCTCTAGGACACTCAGGGTCAGTATCTGTGGTGAGTGGGATCTTCCTGACCAAACCCGTGTTCCCTGCATTACAAAGCAGATTGTTAGCCACTGGACAGCCAAGGAGCTCGCCTTTTTTGTTTATGCATTTTATCTTTGAAGGTGATTTATGTGTATTGCATTTAGGAGATGGGGGATACATTTTGGAAGACCCAGGAGCTCAGTGAAAAGTTGCATACTTAAGGAATGCTGTTAGGATACAAGCCATGCATTTAAGAAAAGCCTTGTCTGTTCCGACACGGGACTCAAGCGTGGGTTGAACATGTCTCCAGCATGAAAGTCCGAGTGGAGCACTGCTGTCTCATGCCCACACACACCCGCTGACTGCCGCATCCTTCAGTGGCTCAGCCGCGTGTCTGGGCAACTTCGTTAACCTGTCAGCGCACCCATCCGCTCTTGAAGTGATGTATGGGGGAGTTCTCCCGATGCTAAATAAGACTTCTTTTGCCATTATTAATAATATCACAGGGATTTAGAATGTGAAGCCATTAGAACAGTAATAAAAAGAGAAACTGTCATTATTTCAACCACAGAGCAGAAAACAAGAGGATCTCCTGTAACTGTGGGCGTTTGTAGCTGCCAGACTCCAGCTGGGAGGGAAAATGCAGACCAGAGCCAGACCAGCAGGGAAAGGCGGGCCAGCGGAGCCCAAACGCCGGGTCTTTACTCTGTCCTGTTTGCCCAGAGAAGCGGGAGTAAGCTTGGTCTTCCTCTCATGGTTCTGCCTTGACCTCTCTCAGCTGGTTGGAGGAGACAGTTTTGCTGATGTTTAGAGAGATTTCATTCGGATCTCTTGCTTCCGTTGCTTTTTGAGCCTGTAGTTTCTTGGTCAGGTTTCTTTTTAGCTGGAGGATAATTCCTTTGCAGAGTTGTGTTATTGTGTCAGCTTCTGCTGTGCAGCAACACGAGTCGACCCTCAGTAAACATGCGTCTCCTCCCTCTGGAACTTCCTTCCCTTCCCCCCGTTCACCCCCTCTAGGTCGTCACAGAGCCGCGCGTTGAACTCCCTGTGCAGTACAGCAACTTTACCAGCTGCCTGTTTCACATTCAAAAATGCGTGTGTTTCACAGCCACGTTTCTATTGCATCGTGCCTGCTAAGTCACTGTAGTCGTGTCTGACGCTTTGGGACGCCACGGGCGCAGGCAAGAATACTGGAGTGGGTTTCCATGCCCTCCTCCAGGGGATCTTCCCGACTCAGGGGTCAAACCCTCGTCTCTCACGTCTCCTGCATTGGCAGGTGGGTTCTTTGCCACTGCACCCCCGGGAAGCCTCTCTGTCATATTACTGTTCATCAAACCGCCCAGGCTATGACTGTGTCTCTGTTCACCGTGACAAACCATGGGTCCTTGACAATGTGCCTTTACGATGGCTGTTTTAGTGACTAACAGCTGTTATCATGCTTGCTTGTTAAGGCTCTGTCTACCTTCCCATTACCAAAATGCTGCTTGATTCAGGAGAACTGCTCTTTTTTCAGCAAATCCATTGCTGGCCTTTGGCAGTTTTTTGACTTAAGCATATTGTCTGAAATCCAGCTTTGCCCCACAACAGTCATCTAGTATCAGGTGTTTAATGCATTTTTTTCCATTGGAGGATAATTGCTTCAAGTACTGTGTTGGCTTCTGCCGCACGGCAACATGAATCAGCCACGGGTACCTGTGTCCCCTCTCTCTCGGACCTTCCCTCCGCCTCCCACCCCTTCCCACCCCTGTAGGTTGTCCCAGAGCCCGGTTTGCGCTGCCTGAGTCGTGCAACTAATTCCGACTGGCTGTTTTACATATGGCAGTGCGTGCGTCTCCACGCTACTCTCTCCGCTCGTCCCACCCTCTCTCTGTTCTCTGTGTCTGTACCTCCATCACTGCCCTGCAGACAGGCTCACCATAGATTCCGTATACATGCACTAATATACAATATTCGCTTTTCTCTTCCTGACTTACTTCACTCTGTATAATAGGCTCTGGTTTCATCTACCTCATTAGAATCGACTTAAACGCATTCACTTTTATGGCTGAATAATATTCTATTGTATATATGCACGACAGCTTCTTTATCCATTCATCTGTCTATGGACATCTAGGTTGCTTCCATGTCCTAGCTATTGTAAATCCTGGTGCAATGAACACTGGGGTACAAGTGACTTTCTCAATTTTAGTTTCCTGAGGATATATGCCGAGTAGTGGGATTTCTGGCTCATATGTTAGTTTTATCCCTACTTTTTAAAGGAATCTCCATACTGTCTTCCATAGTGGCTGTATCCATTTACATTCCCAGCAACAACACAAGAAGTTTCGCTTTTCTTCCCATTCTTTTCAGCATGTATTTATTTATTTATTGTATGTCAATTTTTTGATGATGGCCATTCTGTCAGATATATTTTTTTTAAACTTCTAAAAGGAATTAACACCAATTCTTCACAGAATCTTAAAAAAATTGAAGATGGGATAATTCTAACTCATTTTATGAGGCTTATATTACCCTGATATCAAAATCAAACAAAACCATAAAATAAAAGAAACTATAGACCTTTATTTCTTATGAATGGAGATGCAAAAATTGTCAGCAAAACACTGGAAAACCAAATCCAGTAATATACTACATAGATTACACACCAGGATCAGTAAGATTGAACCTAGAAAATGAGGTTGGTTTAACACCTGAAAATCAATTAATGTTGTCAATTGCCTCAATAGATGCAGAAAAACTATTGATAAAAGTCAACAAATCAAAAGCTTTTCATGATTAAAAATAAAAACCTCAAAAGACTAAAAATTGAAGTAAACTTTCTCAACTTGGTAAAGGGCATCTATGAAACTCACATATGCCATTATGCTTAACAGTGAGACAGTGAAAGCTTTTCCTCTAAGATCAGGAGCAAGACAAGGATATCTGTCCTCATCAGTTCCATGCAACACCATCCTGGAGGTTCTATCCACCTTGGATAGAAGTATATCAGAGAATTACATATAATTTATGTTGTTAGAAGAGGAAAAAAGTATCTCTATCTGAAGATGTCATAATCTTGTATACACTGAAGGAATCCACCATAAATTATAAGAATAAGTGAGTTTAGGAAGGTTTCAGGAGACAAAGTCAGCATACAATAACCAATTTCATGTGTATACATTTACATGAACAACCCAAAAATGAAATTAAGAAAACAATTCCATTTAAACTAGCATTGGAAAGAATAAAATACTTAGGAAAAATTTACCAAAAGAAGTTCAAAACTTACACTCTGAAAACTACAATACATTGTTGAAAGGAATTAAAGAAGACCTAACTGAATGGAAAGTTATTCCATGTTCATTGGTCATAACATTTAATATTGTTAAGATGGTGATACTTCCTGAACTGTTCAATAAGTTCAACACAATTCCTATTATGATCTTAGTAGGATTTTTGCAGAAATTGACAAGCTGATGCTATAATTCATATGGAAATTCAAGGCACCCAGGATAACCAAAACACTCTTAAAAAAAAAGAAACTTTCCAATTTCAAAACTTACTGCAAAACTCAAGTAATCAATATAGTACAGCACTGGAGTGACGGTAGACTTGTAGCTCAATGAAACAAAGCCTGTGGTGCTGGAGAAGACTCTTGAGAGTCCCTTGGTCTGAAAGGAGATCAAACCAGTCAATCCTAAAGGAAATTAGTTCTGAATATTCATTGGAAGGACTGATGCTGGAGCTGAAACTCCAATACTTTGGCCCCCTGATGTGAAGAACTGACTCATTGGAAAAGACTCTGATGCTAGGAAAGATTGATGGCGGGAGGAGAAGGGGACAACAGAGGATGAGATGGTTGGATGGCATCACTGACTCGATGGACATGGGTTTGAGCAAGCTCCAGGAGTGATGATGGACAGGGAAGCCTGGTGTGCTGCAGTCCATGGGGTCATAAAAAGTCGGACGCGACTGAGGGACTGAACTGACTGACTGAATCAGAAATAAGAGTGGCTAACTAAACCCTAACATTTTTGGTCAACCGACTTTTGAACAAGGATCCTAAGAAAGCTCAATGAGGAAAGAATAGTCTCCATCAAATGGCCCTGAGACAGCTGGATATTTACATGAAAAAGAATGAATTTGGATCATTACCTTACAAATGTATAAAAGGTAGCTCAGAATGAATCAAGTTCTAATGTAAGAACCAAAGACAAAAGCAATGCCAAAAACAGAAGTAACAAAAAGATGTAAATTGGGCTCCATGATAATAACACTGTTGTGCTTTGAAATGTGCCATCAATAAAGTAAAAAAAAAAAACCTGCAAAATGGAAAAAAAATGGTTGCAAATCATATTTCTGATAAGGAATTTGTGTATATAATGTATAAAAACATTTGTAAATCAAAAAGAGAAAGTAAGGTAAGATGGCAATCCGCTGCAGTGCTCTTGCCTGGAAAATCCCATGGACGAAGGATCCTGGAAGGCTGCAGTCCATGGGGTCGCTAAGAGTCGGGCACAACTGAGAGACTTCACTTTCACTTTTCACTTTCATGCATTGGAGAAGGAAATGGCAACCCACTCCAGTGTTTTTGCCTGGAGAATCGCAGGGACGTGGGAGCCTGGTGGGCTGCCGTCTATGGGGTCGCACAGAATTGGACAAGACTAAAGCGACTTAGCAGCAGCAGCAGCAGCAAGGTAAGCAAGCCAATTAAAAATAGACAAAGTATCCAAGTAAAAATTTCTTCAGAGGAGATATGCAAATGACCCATGAGCACATATAAAGATACTCAACATCATTAGCCATCAGAGAAATGCAAATACAAAACACAGAGAGATATCACATCTCTTCATACTCAACAGAAGACCTGCAACAAAAAAGGATGGCAAGAATATTCCAAAATCGTGGTGACAGGCACACCATGCTGTATATACACAATAATGGATTGTACATTTCATGGGTCCATTGTACTGTATGAGTTGTATCTCAATAAAGCACTTATTAGGAAGCAGAGTAAATATTGGGAAATTGCACCCACGTTTCATTTTCTTTTACTTTTATCTCCTCTCCATCCTCTGAATTTCTTGCAAATTGTAACCCATTTATTTCAGGACTTAAATGCTATTATTCAACTCTCAGAAATGACTGACTAACCAAAATTTATGAGGCTATACTTTTCCAGAGCAGTTACATTTTAAGAGCAGGTTTTAAAAGAAATTTAAAAAAGCTTAGCAAACCAGCTTTTGCCGTTTAATTGGTGGCAGGTCAGTAACTCACAGAATAATTGTAGAGACCCTGGAACGGAAAGATAACTTCTCAATGCGTGCACTTGACTGGTAAGGTCAGCTCCATCCCAGAAAGAAAGAAATCCGAGTGTGCTTTGCTAGAACCATGAGTCGTTTTGAATGGTGCCAACTAAGCCCCAGTGGGTGTCTGGGGACGTTGGCTCATTTCTTTGTCACCTACAGCATCTACCCATCTGCAGCTTGGCTGACTTGTCTCCTGGGAGGACTCTTTGGGTTGTTCTGGTCTTTCTTCCCAGCCTCAGTGTTCCAGAAGGACAAGACCCACGTCTGTGTGTTTGGGATCAGAACAGACCTGGGGCTGAACCCAGAGCTGGTCCTAGCACCGGGGAAGGCAACATTTTCCTGCAGGCTGCTCTGTATTTGAAAAGACTCGGAACAGCCTGCGGTCCTAAAAGAACATGAAAAGACACTAAAATTTATGTCTTTGTTGCTTTTTTGTCTTTTGAGCACTTAAATGTTTGAACGGACTTTTATTTTTTTTAATGTATTTATTTTAAATGGAAGTTAATGACTTTACAATATTGTAGTGATGTTTGCCATATACTGACATGAATCAGCCATGGGTGTGTGGACCTTTAAACCCAGCTCTCTTGCATCATCAGCCTCTATGCACTGCCCTGCCTGCGGGGCTGCATCCCGTGCTCCGGGAGAGCTGATGCCCCCTGGTGGACACCCATCTGTCCTGCAGCTCTGAGGAGCCAGTTGCTGTCTCACCCTGTGTGGACATTCCTAGGACCCTGGCTTAGGATGCCTGTGAGCCTATCGCTTCATTGCAAATAAGCGGGCAACAATGGAAACAGTGACAGACTTTATTTTCTTGGGCTCCAAAATCACTGCAGATGGTCACTGCACCCATAAAATTAAAGGACGCTTGCTCCTTGGAAGAAAAGCTACGACCGGCCTAGTGGCTGTGGTAGATTTGTCGCTCAGTCGTGTCTGACTCTTTGCGGCCCCGTGGACGGCAGCCCGCCAGGCTCCTCCCTCCATGGGACTCTCCAGGCAAGAGTACTGGAGTGGGTTGCCACTTCCTTCTCCAGGGGATCTTCCCGACCCAGGGATCGAACCCGGGTCTCTAGCATTCCAGGCAGACGTTTTCACCTCTGAGCCACCAGGGAAGCCCAGCCAGCATATTAAAAAGCAGAGGCATCACTTTGCCAACAAAGGTCCATCTAGTTAAAGGTATGGTTTTCCCAGTGGTCAAATATGGATGTGAGAGTTGGACCATAAAGAAAACTGAGCACCAAATAATT
>SJYF01000373.1:3839015-3857698 GCA_006410515.1 Procapra przewalskii | reverse complement strand
TGGTATGCAAGACGGCAAAAGAGACACAGATGTAAAGAACAGACTTTTGGATTATGTAATGAGGTTTTTTTTAAGCCTATTTTTGGGGTTATTGTTAGAGAGTGATAATTACTCTTGGTTCCTCATCCAGGGATCAAACCTGTGCCCCTGCATCAGAGGGTGAATTCTTAACCGCTGGACCCCCAGGAAGGCTCCAAGGATGGCTCCTTGAGACTTTACCTGTAGCCCTGTCTCGCATTGACAGTCTACATGGCTTTCTGGGCAGCCAGGCCAGAGAAGGATCAGTGTGGTGGACACCACTGTGCTCACACTTGCCCTGGCCCCGCCTGATTCTGGGTCCCAGGTCTGAGGATGGGGCCCCCCACCCCTCAGTGACTTGATGGCCAGGAAGCCCCAAAGTTCTTTATGCAGATGTAGCCCTCCAAGCAGCCCTCAGTGTCTCCAGCATAAGCAACACCCACCAGGTCCAAGCACTCGTAGATGCGGGCACCCAAGGAAGAGACGGCCTCTCCCAGGAGCTGGGGAGCCCCAGTGTCTGCCGTTTCGCAATGAAGTCTCCCTCCCAGGGCTGTTCCGAATGCTTTCCTTATACGCGCACAAATTATTGCGCTACTGAGCGTTTCCATTTACCTTTGTCTGGGCATGCTACCCTCCCCCCAAACAAGGAAACAGACTTTGAAATAATTACCTCCATAATAATGAGGCTTATAAGACCCATATTCCTTAGAGAGAGGAGAATATTTTAAGATGCAAGCAAAAAAGAATACAGTGACTCATCTCACATTTATATGACAAGTCAACCCTCATATTCCTTGTTCTGCATGAACTGCCCTCGTCTTTGCAATAAACCATTCACTCAGTAAAAGACAGCCATCTGATTATTATCACATGTAAGGTCCACACAGAGCATACTTCCTACAAATGGCTGAAATATGAAAGCTGCGGCTGCAGCAGACTGTCCTTTCAGTTCTTCTCCAAGTATCAAAAATCAATGTAAATATTGAGAAGCTTTAAAATTTGCTCACATAAGCCATAATAACAGATTTTTTTGTTACATCATCTCTGCAAGACCAGAAATACAAGACTTGGGGTGTGTTTGGGAGACTGTGGAACCTGTGCTCTTTGTTATGAATTGTAGAGGCATTATTTCCACCTGGGATCATGGGGAGAATGGGGGCAAGTTTGGAGAAGCTGACACTGCCAATAGCTGTTCAAACCCAGGCTATTTTGTTCCTTTGCTCTCATTTTGTGCCAGGGAAGGCAGCCTGGGAAGCATTCAGAGTGACAGGAACCTGGTGGAAGAGGGTGGAAGACTATTTAGGAGGCAGTTTGAAGTAGCAGGCATCACCAATTTCTGTAAGTCAGGCATGCATGCAGTGAAATAATTTTTTTCTGAACTCTCCTTAGAAGATTTGAAAAGTATTGCTAAAAGCCAGAGAAATTCATAGCAATATGTAAATTGACGTGATTTCAACCACTCTTTTCATAACAGAGAAGAAGACCATTTCAGAAGGCCAGTGAATGGAGACCACTTATCTGGCCAGAGAAAGTGAAGAGGGTCTGAATCCCTCCAGGGTGCACACTGAAATTCTTAAGTGTTCTTTTTTTGCATCAGATACGAAAATAAGAGAGCTTGAACGGAAGGTAATGGGTATCAAGCCCATCATGGGGAGGCTAGCGTCCTGGGCAGAGATCACACAGGCAAAGGAGAGTCCACGAGGAGGCGCGGTGGCCCGCGGTGGCTCTATTTGCACTTTCCCCATCAAGATCATTGTGCAGTTGTGTGTGCTGGTCGTTCAATAGTGTCTGACTCTTTGCGATCCCATGGCCTGTCCCTGGAATTCTCCAGGCAAGAATACTGGAGTGGGTTCCCATTCCCTTCTCTAGAGGACTTCCCCACCCAGGGATTGAACCCAGGTCTCCCGCACTGCAGGCAGATTCCTTACCATCTGAGCCAGCGGGAAGCCCTGGTATAAGTAGATCCCCCGTTCATGCACACATTCTAAATTAGGCTTGACATCGCTCCTGCATGCTGCCATGTCTTACACGTCTTCTTTTTATTTCCCCAAACTGCTTGAAAGCCACAACAAAGAGAAACTTTATAAATACTTATTGGCTAAGCAAATGAATGGTCTATGCCGAAAGGTCGATTTTAATTAGACATCTTGCAATTTGCTTGAAACTCTTGTTTTTACTCAGAACTCTTGTTATGGTGACAAGCAAGAAATTTTTAAATGAAAAAAAAAGAAGGAATTCTTATGGGTAAAGAATGATGGAAATACCTCCTAGGAAGAAAAAATTTCCATGTTAACATTAGAAGCAAATTTCATTGTAACCTCTGAAACAAGAAGTTTGAATAAAGAGATGTTGATATACATAAGTTCTGTGATTTCTTTGCTTCTGTGTACTCCTACAGGTTAGTTCAATAACCAGCTTGGATTTTAAATACCGAAGAAATTACCTGTGTCTGTAGCATCCTCCCAATAGTTCATAGAGGTATTTAACACTGCTTTTACAGGGTTTGTGTGAAGCTGAATGGAAGAAGCTATCTGGGGTTTTAATTATGAGGAACACATCCTATAATTAACATGAAGTTCAGAGATACGCTAGTCTTATTTACAGCTGTAGTTGTTTTACGGCGTTCACTTATGATTAGAGTTTTTGGATCGCTAATTAGGCTTACCCTGCTGTTATTAATAGCTCAGCTAGGACAAAACCCTGGGATGTTCCTGCCAATTGTACACCTGTGACACGTGCAATAGAGAATGAGGTCATTTAGTCTTAGCTCGCTGTCTGGAGATGGTTCCTGGGGGTTGAGTAAAAATTGTTTCTAAACTGTCAGCTTATAGAATCAAACTTTTGCATTTTAATAAGTTGTTGCAGAGAGCTGCCCAGACCTTGTTTTATTGACGCCCATTTATCACTCCTATAAGCAATTATCATCACAGAGGGGCGATTTGACAGAATTTAAACTTTGGGATGAGGCCATCCGTGTTTGAAAGAGTTCTCCCTGAGCCATCTCACCCCGCTGAGCAGTGCCGGCCACGTCCGGGATGCTCCCGGCAGTTAACAGCAGCTCCGTCCCCTGTGTTCTGCATAATAACGCTACCCAGAACACTCAAAATACCATCTGGCCATTTCTATGTCCTTTGTAACACAATGTGCTCTGGGTAGAGGATTGTTCCACATAATGAAAGTAGTTAGAAGTAATTTTGTGGCTTACTTTCTGAAGGATTTTCACAGGCACAGACCCTTTTGAATTATAGACAAAGTACTCCAGATTCTGCCAGAGATTCATGCCAGAGAGTTGTCATCCTTACACATCTCAGAGCATTTGTTCTTGCCAGCAATGAATTAATGAGATTATTCTACTCATAATCGTTGAATACTATGAAATAAACACAGAAAAAAAAAAAGAATGATGAGTGAGGGACTTCATTATAGAAGAAAAAACAGTTTCTATGGTTTCAAAGCAAGGCCATCTTAGCAGATGAGACCGAAAGAGAGCTCTGGTTTGGCCAACCTTCATGAACAGGGTGGAGGGTGAGAAGGCCAGCCTTGAACCAGACAGGATGGATGGAGGAACTTGGTGGGCTATAGTCCATGGGCCGCAAAGAGCTGGACACGACTAAAAGAGTTTACTTACTTTTACATGAACAGGGTGGAGGGTGAGAAGGCCAGCCTTGAGCTAGACAGGATGGGCTGAGCATTAGTCGGTACTCATGGTCCTTTAGCGCCGACCTCCCTGCTGCGCTGCACTGTGAACTCCACGTAAGTCAGAGCTCTTGGCCTTTTCCTGTGCTTCTTCTGGCCACCTTATTGGCTCCATGATCTTGAGGAACAATTTGAAACCTTCCCCGGGTAATCCATGCGGCTTCACGCAAAGCTTGTTAAAATAGTAAATCTTTCTCTTATCCTGGAAGAGTGATGTTTCAGGAACTTTAACCCCCTCTGGGGAGCATTGCACCACTGAAGTAAATATAGGCAAGATGTTCAAGGTAAAAGGCACTCGAGTTCCAGCTGCCTTTTAAGAAGCACCGTTTGGGAAAGTTCTTTCACTTCTCTCGACTTCTCTGTTCTCATTCTCACGATCACAGAGGACCTTCTGACTTCAGGAACCCGTCATGCTCTGAATGTCAGGAGGTAAAGACATATACTAACAAATATATATGGAGAGTAGAAGGATGGTACTGATGAAATTATCTGCACGGCAGCGGTGGAGATGCAGACACAGAGAACAGACTCATGGACACGGAGAGGCGGGAGGTAGGAGAGCATGGGATGGATGGAGAGAATAACACGGAAACTTCCATTACCACATGCAAAACAGATAGCCAGGGGGAATTTGCTGTATGACTCAGGGAACTCAAACCGGGGCTCTGTAACCACCTAGAGGCGTGGGATGGGGAACGTGGTGGAGGAGGCGCAAGAGGGAAGGGACATTCATATACCTGTGGCCGATTCACGTTGATGTTCGGCAGAAACCAACACAATACTGTAAATAAACGATTCCTCAGTTTACTTATTTATTTTTTTAATTTTATTTTTATTTTATTCTACGTTACAATACTGTATTGGTTTTGCCATACATTGACATGAATCAGCCATGGGTGTACATGAGCTCTGGGCAAACTACTTTTTACTTTATTATGTTATGGAGGACATGTGATCTTTCTATTTCCACTGAGTCTTCATCTAATTGTTTTTAGTTGCAACTAAATAGACACTTGGGCTTCCCAGTTGGCTCAGTGGTGAAGAATCCACCTGCCAATGCAGGAGACAACGGTTTGATCCTTGGGTTGGGAAGATTTCCTGGAGAAGGAAATGGCAACCCTCTCCAATATTCTTGCCTAGGAAATCCCACAGACACAGGAGCCTGGTGGGCTACAGTTCATGGAGTCGCAAGTGTCGGACATGACGTAGAGACGAGGCCACTACCACAGGTGGAAACTTGGGTAGGCAGGCGGATGCATAGAAAGAAGCATGGATGGATGGATGGACAGAGACAGACAGTTAGATGGACGCTAGGGGTCACAGGTAACGCAGACTGGACACAGGCGAAGTTCCTGTTTTCAGGATCTCAGAGATGGAGCAGAGGCTCTCAGGCTATCACGCGGCCATCTGCTTGGCAACACTGGTCAATGCGAAAGCAGGTTTGTAGGTGTCCAGTCCAGGCCATATGCGTGCACTTTGGGAATTTGAGGTGATGGGGAGGAATGTGTGCTTTCACAGGCAAACTTTCCACCGGTGTGCTTCTTGGCAGAGCCACTTCTCTGAAAAAAAGAGAAAACTCTTTCTTACATGACTTCGAAGTAGATAAGTTGTTTTCTGAATTTATCAAACTATCCAATTATATATTAATCATTAAAAAATCATAAAAGCTTGAAGAGTCTAAAATGGAAATTTAGTTTGTTTACCAGCCTCCAGGCAGGACTTACACAAACCAACAGAGATACTTGGTATCCTGCCAAATGCCTATTTTTCGGTCCAAGCAATTAATTTTTTCCTAATTAGTGGTGTTAGCCGAAGACTCGTTTCCTGTGATTAATGAGGACAGTTGCCAGCGAGGCTGTTCTAGTCGCACACTCAGCACATGGAAACGGTCAGGACGGCTCGCCATCTTTCCTGAGCTGTGCGTCTCTGAGTGGCCACTCGCGACTTCTCGGAGCCTGGTGAGCATCTGTCACCCTGGGGGAAAAGACATCATCTTAAATATGCAGAAAGCAGCTTCACAGTTGCTCTTAATTGCTGTCATTTAGAAAGCCTTTCCTGTGCCTATTCATGAATGGTATGTCGATTATGCCCCGAGAAGCAAAGAGAAGGAATTGTATCCTAGAAATCCGAGCCACAAGAGAGAACAAGGTAATGTATATATAAATATATATGAAAATAGCACCTATCCTTGCTGTAGGACACCGTCACTGTGTCTTTTATGTGACTGTGTACATCAGTATTCTAGTCTGAAATCAGCTGCTTATGCATCTTACTTTACTAAGATCTCTTGGTGAACATTGATACATCGAGATGATATTTAAAATCATGATGTGCTCAATCAGCCCAGCCAAATGCCAGTTACTCAGTTCCCATGTAAATTAGATATGGGTAGGTTTCTGCTATTGGCAAGGGCCATTATCTAAACACAGCAGCTCCACACGCCCGAGCTAAGCATCCAGGGCTCTCGCATGTGTGTTTGCAGAGGACACAGACACGGAGGAGCTCTTTTCCAAAAGTGAATGCCACACGGAGCCCTTAAATGCAAGACCTACTTAAGGAAAAGTTTCTACAAATCCATTCAGAATAGATTAGTGTACCATAACGTTTCTCCGAGGAAGCTCTTGCTAAGAGAAACTTAAACTAATTTAGCTGGAAGACCAAGCAGAAATGTAAAATGTCTGCTTCCCCGCTCCTCTTCTCCTCCTCTTCCCTCTCCTTCTTTGCCGTCTCCTTTTCCTTCTTTAAATATATTAAAAACAACCTCTAATGATTGTTTCTGGGCAAGATTCAAAATGAAGATTTGGCCAATATGCATCACCAGGAGGTTTCGGTGGAAACACTTTATCTTAGTTAACAATCCCTAACAGCCAGGTTCGTTCTAGAAGGCAAACACTGAAATAATAACAGAAAGAAAATAAACACATTCCAACACCCTTGAGTAGGATCAGAGTAGATTTATGCCGGCGCTGCTCCTCCGAGGGGCTGGTTTATATTCCTGTGATGCACGTCTCCTATGAAAGGACCGTCATAAGCTTCTCTGCTCCTCTGCTAGCAGCTTGGAGACACTTAAATTTGATGATACAGAACAAATTGTCTCCAAAAGAGGTTCAAATCATGTAAATTAACTACGGTGCAGACAGAATACAGAAGCTCCGTCTCTTGACAAACCAAGCTGAACGCATCCAGGTTCTATGAAATACGCTGCTATTAACCAGAGAAAGAGAGTGTGACGAGTGACGGTGCCTCTTTCTCACTGGGTGGGAAGGGAGGTGTTTCAGCATCTTATTGGAAAGGGAGGATGAAGGCTGTTTTCCTGCAACAGGGCAAACAAAGTCTTCTTGCAATGGAAGCTTTAGTGGTTGTGCTCAAGACTCCTAGGTGGACGCATTTCAACTCTGCAGAAAATAGACCAAAAAAAGGCAAAGCAAACACAGAGCAGAGTAATGGAGTCTGGGCCTCACCAAGAGGGCTTTCAGGGCAAGCAAGCAATGTGAAGGTCACAGCCCCTGGTGCCGCCTGCAAATTTCGGCAATGTCTTCTTGCCCCCCTCTCTAAAGTGCACTCAGATGTGGGATCCGTTGTTCAGCTCTTCTCTCCACAGCTTCTCGCAGGATGCCAGAGATCTGCTGAGATCCTGAAGACTGGCCCTGAATATGTAGAAACTTCAGTTTTAGACTTTGAATGTTTTAGAGATCTGTAGGTCCCTGAAACAGGTCTTTTAGACATGTTGTCTTGCTCGAAAATACAGTATAGTTACTGAGTCCAAACTCATTCTGCTGCACAACAGGCTGATGGATGGAGAGAGGAGGTGTTGGGGCAGAGAACAGTGGCTTTACTCAGAAGTCAGGCACACCCAGAAGATGAGGGACCAGCCTCCTAAAGAACGTCCTGCCTGACTTTGGATGCTAGTTTCTCTAACGTTACAAAGAGGGAGAGCTGAGGCAGTACAGTGAAAAGGTGACAAGTTGCCACGCATTTCTTGGTGCTGGATACGTTAATTTCTTTTTTTCTGCAGCCGTTTAAGGTGCGTCCAGTCAGGATGTTTCCTATGAGCTAAACAAAGCTTAACATTCAGGTATGGGAGGCAAGGTCCCTGGAGAGGCTCCATTATATATACTTTAAGCTATAGGCAACATTCCTTTAGTGACTCACTTGCAGCAAAAGCAATAAAATACAAGGGTTAAAGTGGAAGAAACAGATCCAGTGTGGAGTCAGATTTGTTCTTCCCCATTGGCGTGCCACAGTCCATGGGGCTGCAGAAAGTCGACATGACTTGATCACTGGACGGCAACAACAGTTTACAGTATTAATGTCCCTAGATTGTGGGGGGGGAAATCTTGCCCAAGGATAAGGAAAAGTCCTGGTCCCTAAGGACCCTGGTGTTTCCACGTCACACCCAGACCACCCTGAGTTTGAGGCTAGTCTTTGGAGTGTAGTACAGACTTGTACTTGTCAGGTTTGAAAACCAACATTTGGAAGTTAGATCCACGGATTTATCAGAATTTGTCGGTAGTGGGGTTGGGTGGCCTGGTTGATTGCGAACAGGACTTAATAAAGAACAAAAGGCATGGACTGGAAATTAGGAGTTCAGAACTCTGTTCTTTCTTTCAAACTAGCTGCCTTTTATGTCTCAATTTCTTAAAAATTAAACTGAGTATGGTATGTATTCCAGTTACATCAATTCAGTTCAGTTCAGCCGCTCAACCGTGTCTGTCTCTTTGTGACCCCATGGACTGAATGACGCCAGGCTTCCCTGTCCATCACCAACTCCCAGAGTGTGCTCCAACTCTCAGTTATGTTAGTCGTGTCGACTAAACAAAATATTCACAGTCGAAAAGTTGAGGATTATGCTTTATTCAGTGGGAAGTTTTAGGGCTGAAGCTCAGGAGGCAGTATCTCAGGTAATCCTAAGAGAACTGCTCTGAGGATGCCTGGTGGGAGCTAGGATACATGCGAATTTTGCAACAAAGGGCATGTAGTCTGAGCATCAGAAGATTATTGTTAATTTTAAAAGGCAGATAAGTTAAGGAATTTAGCACTTTTTTATGTGTGAGAAGATGCGAGAGTCCGGGCTCATTGTCAGTCCTTTGATCTGCGCCTCAGCTGCCTGGGGCCAGTATCCTGCTTTCTCATCCTGACTTTCCTCAGGGCCCACCGTGGCGAGAGGTTGCAGGCTGGTGGCTACTCGATGGCAGATATTTTTTCCTTCCTGAGTTCCTGCGGGGCCCACCAACTCACCATTCGCTGAGGCTGCAATATTTGTTAATGACTATGACACCCATTATTTACTGACGTGGCAGGGAATATTCCATTTATCACATCCATCCACTAGTCTGGAGAAGGAAATGGCAACCCACTCCAGCATTTTTTGCCTGGAGAATCCCATGGACAGAGGAGCCTGGCAGGCCACAGCCCACGGGGTTGCAAGAATCACACACGATTTAGCAACCAAACCACAATCAATGCCGTCCCCTAATCTATCCACCCACACACCCCCTCGCTGATCCATTCAAAAATGTGCCCCTATGTGGCAGCTGTTTCTTAAGCTACTTTTGTCCAGACACAATGTACTAGGCTTGTGTGCTCACTGAGAAAAGGTCCATGATCCCTGCAATTTCAAGCAAGGATGGCAGATGACAAACAGGAACATTGAAGAAAAGAGACGGGGAATAACGGCAGCATCCACTATGGAAAGTCCTGAGCATCAAAGCACAACAGGTCCAAGAGATGCTCCAGGCTAATGCCCAGACCTCGGGAACACACTGGTTTACAGTAACTTCTAACTACTCTATATCGTCAGTGAACAGAGAGGTCAATCAGAGTTAGGAAGAAGAACAGAATAATACATTCTAGAAACAATTCAAGGTTAATAATTTAAACTAAGTTCTAATGATTCTACCAGGTAAGGTCTTTAGAAGATACACAAATAAAGATATCTTCCATTAGCATAAGGTTACTTGCTTGTGGTATGCAGTGTATCTATTAGCCTTGCAATCTTATTTCTGTTATTAAATTTCCAGTACAATAGGGGGAATAAGGGCCACGACCTGAAAGATGTCCACACACTAATCCCAGGAACCTACATGGATATGTTAGGACATGTTGCCAAAAGTAACAAAAAAGAATCTTTGCAGACAAAATGGAGATTATGGGTTTTGAGAGGTGGGGGATTATCCTAGATTAGATGAGTGGATGGGATCCCAGCACAACAACCCTCCAAAGCAAGGAAGTCAGGGAGATGCATCATGAGGGGCACTCGACCAGCACTGATGTCTTAGAGATGGAGGAGGTGGAGATGAGCCGAAGGATGAAGACAGCCTCACAGAGCTGAGAACGGTCTCCACTGATGGCGAGCAGGAAAGCAAGACCTCAGTCCAACAACTTCAGGGAACTGAATTCTGCAGCCAGTCAGAATAAACAAGTCCCCAGGTTCTACGAGAGATGGGAGGGGGGTGGAGAAAGCAGCCTTGATTTTAGCCCGCAAGATCATTGTTGGAGTCTTGGCAACAGAAGCACAAGATGATGAATTCATGACGCTTTAAGCTACTGAATCTGCAGTGATTTATTTGTTTATTACCACAGTGATAGAGGCTGAATCAGCTGGAAATGTAATGAGTGATTTTCTCTGTGATGCTTCCTCTCCCACCACTGGTATAAAGAATTTGCCTGCCCATGCAGGAGACCCAGGAGACCTGGGTTTGATCCCTGCATTGAGAAGATCCCCTGGAGAAGGAAATGACAATCCACTTCTGTATTCTTGCCTGGAGAATCCCATGGACAGAGCAGCCTGGCAGGCTAAGGTCCATGGGGTCACAAAGAGTCAGACACGACTTGGTGACAGAAAAACAATACACACAGAACTCTAGCTCCTTAGGTCACAGCTGCCTTCTGCCAAGTATTTCCTCCATGACTCAGGAGAAAGTGGCCCCATCACTAGCCACTCCCCGCACGCGATTCTGCTAGTTCAAGCGACATCTTAAAAGGAGCCAAAGTCACCGCCAGTTCTACCACATACATGATTTCTTCTTTGTAGAAAACAACAGAAATTTGCTGAGGGACTCCCATGCAATCCAGAACCTCTTGGCTTTGGAATTTGTCTTTCATTATTAGCTTCCAGACTTCCAGCTTTTCCAAAAGTAAATGTTATAAATAGGTAAAAGAAGACAGATTTCAACCTAACCTTCAGAAAGAATCTTAAACTGTATTTTCAGAAACAGGTAAACTCAGGATATCGCAGCAGCAATAAAAAGTCCAGTTGCCTGCATTTCAGGGTCACATAGGGCTTCACAGGTGGCGCTAGTGGTAACGAACCCTCCTGCCAATGCCAGAGATGCAAGAGATGCGGGTTTCTGAACCCTGGATCAGGCAAAGCCCCTGGAGGAGGACATGGCAACCCACTCCAATATTCTTGCCTGAGAAATCTCACGGACGGTGGAGCCTGGTGGGTTATAGTCCAGGGTGTTGCAAAGAGCTGGACATGACTGAGTGACTTAACAACAGCAAATATATACACATATATTTCTATATTCTGGAAAGGCCAAGAGAGGCTGATCCAGGGAGGAGACGAGGGTTGAGAAGGAAGTAGATGCTCAGCTCACCCGTGCGTCCACACACCTGCCCTGGGCAGCGATGCGCCAGCTCCAAGCCCAGCCTCCAGTCTGAAAGGCTGTGGGCCTGGGCACCTTCCTTCCCCAGCCTGGCAGGTGAGCTACATCCTTTGGCAGCTCCAACCTGCTACCAACATGCTAATGATCTTGAAGCCACACCTGTCTGTTTCTAATTACTCAGCTCCCGCCCTGCCCTCCACCTGTGTGTTTATAAACCTCCTGTATTTCCTCTAGGGAGGGGCAGAGTGCAAACATTTTATTTTTGCAATCCAGATATTCACTGTTTTCCATAATTGAGTTTATAAAACATCCCTTTTCACCTCTTCTAAACCTGGGAGAGGATGGATCTATGTGTTTATATTTTAGAAATCACCCTGGCAAGAAGCAAAGAGCTGTCACTTCTTAAATTTCATTACACTTGATTATGTAAATCATCTAATCTCATTAGTAAGCTTAATAATTCTTCCTCCTCCCTTCACTGTTCACTCCATAAGGCAAGCAAATCATGTGGTTATAATTTTAATGTAATGTCAATGATTTCAATTTCAATAAAATTACCATTTCAATTGTATTCTCAGTTAAAAAAACTTGGGTGCCATAGCCAGTTCTGTGAAGCATGCAAGGATTTCAAACTTCAGCATCAATAGTTAGGGATGATGACTAGGTCTCATAGACCCTCATCCTCTGTCTGGTGAGTCGAGGTTCTTCTGGGATGTGCTTTCATGAGGAAGGCAGGAAAGGAGACGAAATGGGCATCAATGCCCTTCCTTTCTACCAGCTCTCTACCCCTTCTCCTCAGAGTGCAACCCAGGCAGCAAACTGATGACCTCAGTGATGCTCTCTGGAGCGCCTTGCTGCTGTCAAGATGTGTCTGAGCTGAAGGGTTCCCTAAGGAAACACTGAGATGCAAAACCATAGCATTGCTTGCCACTGTGCCAGTCGCCTGGGGATAATGGGTAAACTACCTCCTACTCAAAAAGAAAATAAAGAGAAAATGCATTCAAGCCCAAATTGAGAAAGCCACTATGGAGACATTTTCTACCCTTTTCGGAGCACACTGGTGTACGCCAACAGTCCAGGAATTATAATTTATCAGAAAGAGCCAGGAATATATATGGCCAGTCTGCAGGCCCTAAATTGCTATGAAAGCCTACAGCCACAAAGAACAGAGAGGAATGGATCAAAGTATTCAGGTTTTCCTTTCCATAGCAAAGCCAATAATGTGTGGTTTTACATAAAATGCCCCAAGTTCACCAAGGTCATTAGTATTCATTAATAAATGGCATGGTGTTGAAATGTCTATAGTCCATTTTGAATTTCACATCAGATTTAGGTTCAATAATAAATGAACATTTGACCTCTGCTTTGAAGGCACGGAAAGTGATCTAGACCATATGAGCATCCATCCCTAAGAATACATTAAAAATTGATTCCCATTTCAAAACATTATTTTCTATACTGGCTATTGTCAGATGTCGTTTTTTTTGCTGTTAGATTTCACACATAAATGCCATAAAGTTTCAGAAATTGCTCTTTTAAATGTTAGTCCTCCTTAGGCAACCAGATACATTTTTTTAAAGTAGATTTTTTTATTGGAGAAGCATTCATATTTTTAAGCTATTCCAAATCTTGCTGGAATTTCTGAATTTTACTTTGTAAGCTGTGATTGATATTCAGAAATCTCTGCTGGGTTTTCAGGATGCATTTGGCTTTCATCACTAGGCATTCTGCTTCACAATTAACCTAAATGAGAAGATGTGAAGCTAATGTGGTGCATCAGCATTCCAGCCTGAAAATGGTTCCTGGACGTCTCTTCTTCCAAGCATCCAACCTGAAGCCAGAGAAACACGCTGGCCCTATTTGTACAACACTGTTGCTTTCTGAACCAAACTGGAGCCTTAAGGTCTGAGAAGCATAAATGTTCCCATGGCAACTGGGATGGATGGTTAGAGAAAACACAGGACTGATGAGAAAGCCCAGGATGAAGGGCGCTGGAAGAGCATCCGCCATCCAGCATGACTGGTCCGGGGCCCCAGGTGTGTGCACACATTCCCCTGTCCTCTCCATTCCCTCTTGCTTTCATCCTTACTCCTGAGTGTTTCTTAAGTCTGAATTTATCCAAATCATTCTAACGTGATCCATTTTTTCAACGATACAGGAAGGAATGTGGACAGCCCAGCCCCACCCCAGGAGTGGCTCATTTATTCTTTCTTCATTCAGCTGTTCATCCAAACACACAACTTACTTATTCCCTCCGCGCCGGTTTCCTGAGCATCTGCCGTGTGAGTGTGGCATCGTCTTAGATGCTGGGGAAGCAGCAGGGCCCGAGCGGGTCCACGTTCCTGCTGTTCATCAGCCCATGTGCTTAGGCGGCGAGCGTTATGGAAATAATGAAGCGTGAAAGACAGAAATGGCTAGGAAGGGTGTGGAGTCAGCTTCCAAAGGGTAGGCTGGGACAGGCAGTACAACAGGTGAGGAAGCTATGAGAGGGGGCGTGAAATTACCCTCAAGGGTCGGAGACCAGCGCTTGGTGTTCACACAGAGCTGAGCACGGCCCTTATTTCCGCCAAGGAGACGCCAGAGCCTCCTGGCATTAGTGATGGAACTTCCTCAGCACAGAAGGAGGGGTGGCCAGCCGGAGTATTTGAAAGAATAATGCCCCAAAGCTTTCAAAATTTAATAAAAACTGTAAATTCTCAGATTTGAGAGGTTCGATGACTCTCAAGCAAGTTACACGAAGGCACGTAATACCCTACTTGCTCAAAACCGGCAATGAAGGGAACATTTGAAAAGCAACCAGAGAAGGAATAAGTCACGATAAACAAAAAGCTACAGTTACGAATGTCAGTGAGCTTCTTATCAGAAACCACGTGAGTGAGAAGACAGTGGAACATCTTCAGTGTTCTGGAAGGAAACAAGGAGCTGCTCACTTTTTGAGGGGCGGTGGCACGCAAAACATATTTCAGAAACAGAGGAGAGCTTGCTGTCTTCCACAGAAGCTGGGAGAATTCACGGCAAGCAGATTCACGCTACAAAAAGGACTCAGCACATTTTTCAGGAGGAACAGAGATAAAGCCAGATAGAAATAGGAATGCACAGGAAGGAAAAAAGAAATGGTAACTTCCTGTGTCAGTGTATGATGCATTTTCCCCTTATTATTCAAGTCTCCATAGAAGATGATCGATTCTCTCAGTAAGAGTAGTGGCAGTGTGGTGTGGAGTGTGCCCCGTGGGAAAGTGAAGCGTGTGGTGTGCATGGCACTGGTGCTGGGGGAAGAAATGACGGCAGGAACTGCTGTGAGGTTCTTGCAGGGCAAGTGTTAGGACACTAGCTGAAAAAGCGAAATGGTGAGCTAAAGTGTATGCTCTGGCCACCTGATGCGAAGAGCTGACTCACTGCAGAAGACCCTGATGCTGGGAAAGACTGAAGGCGGGAGGAGAGAAAAATGACCGAGGATGAGATGGCTGGATGGCATCACTGACTCAGTGGACATGAGTTTAGGTGAACTCCAGGAGTTGGTGATGGACAGGGAGGCCTGGCGTGCTGCAGTTCATGGGGTCGCAAAAAGTCAGACACGACTGAGTGACTGAACTGAACTGAAAAGTGTATGCTACTAGCCTGATTAGTGATAGCTAATAAGGAAATACAGTGCAATCAACAAAAAGCACTCAGATATTTCAAAAGATGGCAGAAAACGAGAGGGAAGAGAACCAAGAACAGATGGGAGAAATGAAAAACGAATAGCAAGATAGCAGATTTCATCTTAACTATATCAGTGATCTCATCAGTACAAATGGTCTAAACATCTTATTTCAAAGATAGATTATCAAAGTGAATTTACAAAGCAAGACTCAAGTTTATGTTATCTACAAGAAAAAAGCTTTAAGAAGACACAAGAGGGTAAAAAGTAAAAATATGGAGATATGTATACAATGCTAACACAAATAAAAAAATAGGGGTGGCTATATTGATACCAGAGGAAGCAGATTTTAGAGTAAAGAATGTGATAATGTGTAAATAAAATCATTTCACAAATATGAAAAGGGTCTGTTGATTAAGATGGCATGTTAATTCTAAATATTTATGCATCTAATAGCAGTATTTCAAAAGACATGAAATAAAATATATTTATTAGAGTTATAAGAAAAATAAAGAAAAACACAATTATAGTCATAGACTTTAATAGCACTTTCTCAATTCATATAGTTCATACAAACAATGGGCTTCCCTGATGGCTCAGCTGGTAAAGAATCTGCCTGCAATGAGGGAGACCTGGGTTCGATCCCTGAGTTGGAAAGATACCCTGGAGAAGGGAATGGCCACCCACTCCATGGACTGTATAGTCCATGGGGTCAGAAAGAGTCGGACATGACCAAGGGACTTTCACTTTCATACAAATGATAGAATAAAATCAGCCAGGAGAGAAGATTTGAACAAAATTATCAACCAGTTAGCATAATTGACCTTTACAGACCATTCCAGCCCACAATAGCAGAACATGGGCCTTTACCAGGACAGATCACATTCTGGGACATAAAACAAGTCTCAATCCATTGGAAAAGATTTAAGTCCTTCCAGAGTTGTTCTCTGGCCACTGTGGAATTAATTTTGAAATCCATAATGGAAAGACCTAAAGTATGTAAGAACGCCAACTCCTTGGATACTTAGTGGACGAACATGCAGGACTGAAGATGTAGGAACAAAAGCTGCCAACTAGAAGTCTGTCTGCCGTGTCCATGCGGGGCCAAGAAGGGAAACGTGGCTAGCATGTGGGGAGAAGAGAAGTAAAAATATTACCTGAGAAGTAGTGAAATGAAGTTTTCCAGGTGGCACAAAGAATCCACCTGCCAATGTAAGAGACGTAGGTTTGATCCCTGGGTCAGGAAGATCCCCTGGAGGAGAGCATGGCAACTCACTCCAGTATTCTTGCCTGGAAAATCCTTCCAGGCTACAGTCCATGGGGTCACAAAGAGTCGGACACGACTGAGCATGCAGTGAGAGTGGAGGTAGATTTGTAAGGCTTTCTGAAACTAAGAAAGTGTGAACTTACTCTGACTGAGATGGAAGCTACTACAAGGTTTTACGTAGAAGAGTTAAATGATCCCTCTAGCTACTACACGGGTGATAGAAATAGGATAGTATTGAGTGGATAAGAGAACAGATGCAGGAAAACAAGTTAGGAAGCTTTTACAATAACCCAGAGGACAGGAACAAAGACCAACGTGTCAACAGGAAGGGGTCACCTTCTAGGTATATCAAGGAGGCAGAGTTCACAAGGCTTTTCTAGATTAACAGTAAGGAGTGAGAAAAGCCAAAACTGACTTCAATATCCTTGACCTGAGCAGCCTCACAGGCAGAATTGTCACTTTCCAAGGCAGGGAAGACGGTGGTGGGCGTCTGGCGAGGTGGAGCAAAGAGGTTTGGGTGCTTGATGTTGTTCACGTCAAGAGGAATGGTCAGGTCTACGGTTTTATAGATTTCCTAAAGAAGTGCCAAAAGTGCCTTCAGATTAGAGGTGAAATCTTCAAACTGTCTGGCTACAGGTACATAAGAGTACAGGAGGGTTCTATGAGGTGGGAAATCAAACCTGCTAATTTGAAGGGATAAAGAGGAGCCCGTAGAGCCCTGGGAGGGAGGGAAGGCTAGCGAGTGCAGAGCCTGGGGGCCAAGAGGAGGGCGTGGAGGGAAGAGCAGAGGGCTGACAACTGTGTCACACACTGCTGGGTCCAGCTGGATGGGCATCGCGCACGTGGTGTGCAAAGTGCAGAGAGTCAGAGATCTGCTGTAGAATCCTGGTACACCTCTTAGTATCTGTGTGCAAAGGTGAAGGGCACACTCCCCCAGAAAACAGAAATGATTGATATCCCTGGAACACATCACAAGCACATCCAGATACAAAGGTATCCAGTTCCCTGATCCTTCTGCTTTCCTGCAGAGGGAAGAATGCCCATGTGATGTCTCTTGGCCAACGCAATATGACACGTTTTTGGAAGCAACTGAAGGCTGTTTTGTGGCTTTCCATGTTCTCTCCCCCTCTCCAGTGACTAGGAAAGCAGGTGTGCAGACAGGAACTGCACAATAGTGGAGCGGGTCTGGACCATAGTCTGACTCATGGCAGAAGCAGCTTTGACAAGCTGACTGGACCCCTGTGGACGCGCCGGGAGCAAGAGTTGACCTGAGGTTTGCTGCTGCTGGTTACTTTAGCAAAATCCTGCCCTTTCCCGAAGGGTGTAATAGCTCACAGGATTAAATAAAGAAGGGCTTGGAAAATGCCCAGCATGGACCCATGGATGGGAATCTCATCCCTCAGAATATTTGAAAGACCTCATGGTTTTAGTTAATAACTCCCAGGGCTTTTCCAGGACTTCTGAGTCACTGAATCAATGTGCGTATATGAACTGGACGGGTAGTGCCCCAAGAATGCCCCTCGTTTCCCCCCGGAAGTCAGCACTGTGCTGGCATGCTCAGTAGCTAAGTCGGGTCCTTCTCTGAGTGACTCCATGGACCGCAGCCCGCCAGGCTCCTCTGTCCCTGGGATTTCCCCGGCAAGAATACTGGAGTGGGTCGCCGTTTCCTCCCCCAGGGGATCTTCCCGACCCAGGGATCACACCCACTTCTCTTGCATCTCCTGCACCAGCGGGCAGATTCTTCACCACAGCACCCCCTGGGAAGCACCTCGGTCAGTGCTAGCAGACACCGAGCCTCAGACCACTCCAGGCAGAGCAGCGCCGTGTAACAGGATGAGCGGCCCCTCAGACCTGCCCTGCCGGCCCCCCGAGGCTCCCCACCCACGGGGGCTTCTGGGGCAGGGGGTGGGAGTGCCTCCCTCATCCTCCCCTCTGGATCTCACCACCCGCATCTGAACACTACTGAACACATACACACACGCATACCACATAAACACACACACACACACATACACTTTTATACACACACACACATACTCTTACATACACACAAGCACACCCCACATACTCTTATGTATACACACACACCACATACTCTTACATACACACACACACTCACACTGCTCGTAATGCCTTAATGCCTCAGCAAGCTTTCAGCTCCCCTTGGCTGACTTGGATGTGCCCTTCAGGAAGTGATCTGCCCTTCAGGCAGAAGTGGCTTGGAGGGCTGACAGCTCCACCTCCCAGAGGCCCTTGCCTGGGAGGCCCTATGACAGAGACTCAGGCATGACTCGCGTCTGGAACCAAATCTCTGAGCTGCTCAGTCTGATGGCCCTGGCTGTTTGCTCCCCACTAGCATGAAATAGAAACAGTCAAGGACTTCTTAGCCTCACTGTCTTCTTTTTCTTAACTTTCTGTGCAAACATGCATTTCTTTACTGAATCTACATTTTTTT
>SJYF01000373.1:3809039-3822564 GCA_006410515.1 Procapra przewalskii | reverse complement strand
CTTGGCTAAAGTTTCTTTGTGATCTAGCTAAATGAGCTGGGGTTTTCTGCAGACATTCATGTGGTTGGTTATCCTGCTCTTATTCATTCATTCAACTGCTATTCAGGTGCCAACAGAGTCTAAATGAATGACCTGTCATATTTTTATTTGAACGTCTCGTGCGTCTTCATCCTCAGATCAGTCCCCTGGGGGGATTCTATCTCCTGCCACTTTCCAGGAACGCCACACCCAGTGTCTACTAACCTGGATAGATCAGGATCCTTAAAGACAGACGCAGTGGCTGCTCGCCAGCCTGCAGACGTGGGGCTCAGTGTCTCCGGCGGAAGAAGGAGCACACGATCATCACTCGCCGTAGAAGGCACCCGCCCACACGTGCTGCTGACCTCCTGGCTGGCATTTCATGAAAGAGGCGCCTCTTTAAGTTGGGGACACAAAAGAAACTTTTAAAGGGCCCCATAGCCTCACGAGAAGTGGCCAAGGTCTGTCATGAGTAGGAAGCATGATGAGAAAAAAACCTAGGCAAAGGTCTCATTTCCATATCTTTTACTCAGTTGAAAATGAAAAGAATAAAATATAATATACCTCACCTTTCAAGAAAGAGAGAAAGGTACTGACTCTCTGAATCCCTAAAACGGCTTTCTAGCAAACATATGCCGCTTCTGTGCATATGGTAAGAAAGGAGATTAAAAGCTGGACGTTTTCTCCTCCCATCACAAAGAGGTTCCGTTCTATTCACATATGTCAGACGTCTATTCACATATGTCAGACGTCTATTCACATATGTCAGACGTCATATTCAGCTCCATCTACTCTCTCGGCCCCGCAGGTTGATAACGTGAGTGTTAGCACTGGTATGCTCAGCAGAGCAGGTGGCTGGGGAAAGAAAAGAAATCCCACAAACACTGCATACCACACGTGCTGGGCCAGGCTGAGCGCAGACGTGAGCAGGGTCTCATCACTTTCCTGTTACGTCATCTCAAGTGGTCACACGACCCTTGTTCAGTGTCCAGAGGGAAATGCGTTCAGTGTCCAGAAGTTCCCCAGTAAAGAAGGCATGGGCTAGGAAGGTCTCAGATACATTCAGTTTGGGGGAATTTGCCCATCATGATTGTTTAGAGATGCTCCAGATGCAGTTACCTCAGAGCAAAGGCTTCCCTCAGAGCTCGGCTGGTAAAGAATCTGCCTGCAGTGCAGGAGACCCCAGTTCGATTCCTGGGTTGGGAAGATCCCCTAGAGAAGGGATAGGCTACCCACTCCAGTATTCTTGGGCTTTCCTTGTGGCTCAGATGGTAAAGAACCCACCTGCAATGTGGGACACCTGGGTCTGATCCCTGGGTTGGAAAGATCCCCTGGAGAAGGAAAAGGCTACCCACTCTAGTATTCTAGCCTGGAGAATTCCATGGACTGTATAGTCTGTGGGGTCACAAAGAGTCTGACATGACTGAGTGATTTTACTTTCAAATGCTAACTGAAAAATGAGTTGTAGCCAACATCTCATAAGGAGGATCCATACGACCCACAGATGAATTCTGAGACTTCCGGCTTTGGGCCAGTCCCCAGGATAATTGAGAAGTCAGACTTACTCATGAGTTGCTGACAAATTACCAATCTGGCTGCTCCACTTTTTATATGCCTCTCATATCCCTCTCTTGAGAGATAAGGAATCTGGCTCTTTTTAAGAAATGGATGGTTGTTACTGGCTCATAATGAGAAAGCTAATAAAGAAAGAATTTTTAGCAGGATAAGTGGCTTCTTGAATAAAAGGTCCCTTTATTACTTCATGAATCACAGTTTAAAACTAATGTCATGAAACTGAAGAATCGTCTGCAGTAGAAAAAAAAGAAGAAAATTCTAAAACATGGGGAGCTTCTCAAGATATTGGCTGCTGGTGTAGTTTATCAGAACTGAACCGAGAAACTTACTGAGATGGCCACGTTTTCTTATGTGTCCCTTATGTGCCACTGACAATGATGCCCAGACACGTTTGTGATGTCGTGTTTGACGTTTGCTGTATGTTGTTATTGTTCAGTCACTAAGTTGGGCACGGCTGTTGCTGACCCCATGGGCTACAGCACACCAGGCTTCCTTGTCCTTCACCATCTCCCGAAGTTTGCTCAAACTCATGTCCGTGGAGCTGGTGATGCCACCCAGCCACCTCATCCTCTGCTGCCCTCTTCTCCTTCTGCTGTCAATCTTCCCCAGCATCAGTCTTTTCCAACGAGTTGGCTCTTCGCCTCAGGTGGCCAAATTGCTAGAGCTTCAGCTTCAGCATCAGTCCTTGCAGCAAATAGTCACGGGCGGCTCCCTTTCGGATTGACTGGATTGTTTGTTGCTTGCTGGTGTTAGTCACGCAATCGTGTCTGCCTCTTTGCAACCCCAAGGACTGTAGCCCACCAGGTTCCTCTGTGGAGTTCTCCCGGCAAGAATACTGGAGCGGGCTGCCATCTCCTTCTTATTGCTGAAAATAGAGACAGACAGTGCTTCGTTTTTTAAGTACAGTTTGTCACTGTTTCCCAGTTCCTGGGGACATGAGGACAGAGGAAACCAAACAGATGACCCACCGTGCTGGGAGTGGGCAAGAAGCTGCAGACTCACTGCTAAGCCACCAGTGGGGGCCATGGCCCAAGGATGCTTCCTGTCGGACCCAGGTCTCTGGAGCCTTCTGCATCCCCCACGAAGTGCCCGCTGCGTGCTGCTGAGAAGTGGAATGTGCCCAGAGGACCCAGTCCCGCTGGCAGGCGGAGGACTCACTCGCAAACCCTCGGTTGTTGCTGCTGTTCACCCATCAGGCCCTGTCTGACTCTCTGCGACCCCCTGGACCTCAGCACACCAGGCTCCTCTGTCCTGCACTATCTCCCTGGAGTTGGGTCAAATTCATGCCCAACGAGTTGGTGATGCCATGGGAACCGCTTCAAAATCCGGTGGTCATTGGAAGCTGGTTCCCCAGAGGGGCGGTCTGTGGGACTTGCTCGGACCTGCAGACCACCGTGCCCAGGGCACAGCACTAACTGGCACGAGCAAAAGGCAGGCCTGACTCCGAACAGCTGGCGGATGCCACCGCCAGTGCGGGGACCACAGCGCCGGGAGCCTGGGACCGACTGCCCTCTGCCGGAGGAATGAGGTGGCCGGCGGGCCTCGAGGAGGTGGCCGGAGAGCAGACTGGCGTTGCAGGCTCCTCCGCAGCCTGTGCTCCTGGCACGCACTTGCAAACTGGTTTGTGCCTCCTCCTCGGAGAACAACCTTGGGGAGGGGGCCTCTGCAAACACTGTTGACGTTGACAGCCTTGAGGGGGCAACGTGAACCTGGAAGATGGGGAAGAAGGGCCCAGGACACGCCCCCAACCTGGGCTCTTTCACCCTCTCTCCAGGGAAGCGTCAGCAGAGGGAAATACAAGTGCATCAAATGACCTGAAAATCAGACCGCCACCCACCTAACCCGAGTCCCCCCAAATAAAGGGTTGTCCTCTGCCTTTGAAACGCTGGTCCCCGCAAGCGAGTGTCACACCCCCTCCCCCACCCAAGAGGATGACCGAGGGAAGTGTCCCCAAGAGGCATTTTCTCAGGGGAAGCGCCCCCAGCACACTCCAGAGGCGGCCTTGCTGCTCCGCCGGCCCCATGTCCACTGCAGCAGCTGGCCGCGTTCCCCCGGCTCCTGCCCTGCCCGACCGTCGGGTCCCAGGAGCTAAACCAGGGCTTCCATCCCTGGAGCCCAGGCCCTCCTGGGCGCACACCCAGTGATGGGGTGGGGTGGGGGGCAGATGAATAAAGGGTCGAATGGGCGGGAGGACAGGGCAGGGACTAGGAGAAGGGTCCTCACAGGAGTCCTCTAGAAATTCCTCCCAGGTCCAGAGATGGAGCCCCCATCCTGGGGAGACCACTTTGGGGAAGGAAAGAGGCAAGGAAGGACAGGAGGGAGGTGGGGGGGACTCGGGAGGACTCGAGAGGAAGAAGCAGGTTCCTTGGCTCAGACACAACCCTCAACTCTGGAATGCTCTCTTGGCTGTCTCCAGCATTAGTGAGCCCAAAGGGAAGCTGAGATCTGTCCGTCGTGGAGAGCAGGGGCCCCGTCTGCCATGTCTTCTGCCGCAGCCTCAGCCATCACTCTGGGGCCGCTGGGCGAGAGGACAGAGAGGGGCGGACACACCGCCCCCTCCTGGGACGACTGCTCTGTCCCAGTTCACCTTTTGGTGAATACTGCATCTTCCTTTGGAAGCAGCCAAGCTGCTGTGCCATCTGGGCTCAGGTGCAGGATGGCAGTAAAGCAGAATGCCTGCGGGGTACAAGCGGAGGGGACAGGGACACGTGGGGCTGAGGGCTCTGGGGGAATCCCACTGGCTCCATGGAAATCTCCAGAGGGCCCTGCAGGGGTTCTGGCGATGGCAGATCCCTGAGGCTCAGAACTGTCCTCCTCTGACACTCTCATTTCTATGGCGATGGAAGGAAAAGCCCAGCCAGAAGCCTGCTCCCTCTCCACTTGGGCCACAGTCTCAGCACCAAGACATCCTTGTCCTCGGGACCCTGCCTGGATGGCCGCACCCCTTCCCTGGCTCTGGAGACGCACAGGGTGAGCACCAGGCTCGGGCGCCTGTGCTCCGGGAAGAGGGGGGCGATGTGAGCTCCCCCCTCCTCCTGACACCCCAGCACCACCGTCCTCCCCAGCTCCCCACTGCTCCTCCTGTCCCCCATCTTTCTCAGGTAGTAGAAGCCATGAAGACAGGGCCCATCATGCCCGTTTCTCCCTCTCATAGGCCTTGGTACTTAAAAATAATAGAATGCGATTATTATTATTTTTTTAATGAGTAAATAATTAGAAAGGAGGGCTTCCCTGGTGGCTCAGAAGTTAAAGCGTCTGCCTCCAATGCAGGTGACCCGGGTTCGATCCCTGGGTCGGGAAGATCCCCTGGAGAAGGAAATGGCAACCCACTCCAGTATTCTTGCCTGGAGAATCCCATGGACAGAGAAGCCTAGTAGGTTACAGTCCACGGGGTCGCAAAGTGTCAGACACGACTGAGCAACTTCACCTCCATTAGAAAGGAAGCCAGTTTAGACAACTTTACTGGAGAAACCTGGAATTTTTTTTTTCTCCACACAGGGTATTAAAATTAAAACTTATTTAGAGAGCAGGAGTCTGGACTTGATTGCATGGGGAGGGGGCAAGGTGAAGGAAGAGAACTAGGTGAAGGGTGAGAAATGGGAGAGAGAGAATGACACGGACGCTCAGGAATTTATGCATTTAGGGAAGAGTGATGACCGTGCCACGTGGGAGAGAGGACAGCGCAGGAGACTCCCCTCTCGTCTAGGAACGGCCTTCCCAGATCAGAACAAGGAGAGAAGTCCCAGCAGACACCAGACAGGGGCTCAGCACACTGCCCTTTGTTGTTCCTGCAGAACTTACAGCAGTGTCCGCTCCCCACCATTCCTGCTTCCAGGGAAGTGGGCGCCAGAGCAAGGCCAACCCAGAGAGGCAAGCAGGTGCCAGGCAGCTTCAGAGCCTGGCATCAAGGAAAGCGCCTGGGAAGCTGCCTGGCCGCTGGCCCCCTGCCCATCTGCCCTGGAGCCGGAATCAGCCCCCAAGCCTGGCTGGTCTTCCATGGGCCAGGCTGCAGGTGATGCCCAGAGCTCCCCCCAGGCCAGCTGGGCTTGTCTGGCCGGGAGCACAACCTGCTCCTGGTCTGTGAAGCTGGAGGTGGACCAGAAGGCAGCTTCTGCCTGCATCCAGCTTTTGAAAATGATGTCCTTGCAACTTTCATCATGAAAGCAAAAGGCAATCGGTCTCTTTCAGAGAGACCAAGAACAGAGGACTTATTCCAATTAAAACTTGTTATCATAAGTTTTCATATTATTTTGAATTTTCTGTGAAAATATACTTCATATATTTTATATGACAAATCATTATATTATCATACATGCAAATGAAGAAAGCACCGCAGTTGATTCTGTCCAGTGCTAACGGGGGCCCTTTTGACGAGCATCACAGAAGCTGGAGGAAAATTCAATACACGCGCACGGTCGCAATGACGACTCTCTGCGGGACCTGGGGACTCTGATGAGGGGGCTGCCTTGTTCTCCTCCACTGCACGGGCTTTGGTTCTTCTCTTGCTCTTCTTGGTCAGTCAAGATGAGGCTGTGAGCCCCTTCCGAGGAGCACTTTGAGAGGAAGAGTGTGTCGGGGAGGAGTGTCTAGCGAGGGAAGCTGCCGTTTCCTAAAACCATGGACAGATTAGTGTGTCTTTCACAGGACACAGGCTTCCCTTGTGGCTCAGACGGTGAAGAATCTGCCTGCAATGCAGGAGACCTGGGTTCAGTCCCTGGGACGGGAAGATTCCCAGGAGAAGGGAATGGCAGCCCACTCCTGTATTCTCACCTGGAGAATCCCATGCACAGAGGAACCTGGCGGGCTATGGCCGGTCCCCGGGGTCGCAGCAAGTCGGACAGGACTGAGCGACTAAGCACACACGTTATATCAGCATAGTTATTTATCCATCTGGCTTACTGTCCACGAGACGGTCATTCATCCACAAGATGATCATTCATTTATTTATTCAGTCACTCGTCAATATGCATTAATTAATCCGCATGTATTTAGTGAGGGCCCGTGAGGGGCAAGGTTCTGAGCTACATGTTAGAGGATGAAACGGTAGGCTTCCTGACTGTGGGGCATGCATTTTCCAGAAGGGGAGACAAGGTACATTAAATCCCCCCACGCCCCCCGCCAGCCCTCTGACTCCAACACACACAGCATTCAGGCAGAGGAGACGAGCCAGGCCCCCATGAAATGAGGGGGCGTGTCGAGCAGCCTGGCGAGGCTGGCAGCAGCGTGCCACGGGCGAGCCTTGCAGCAGGCCTGGCCAGGTTGCAGTGGGTACTGAGACCCAGCTGGGAGTCTGGACTGGATCCACGGAACCCGACAGGATCTCCACGCTGATTTAAAGGGTCAGGAGGAGAACCAGGGAGCTAGCCTGAATGAGTCTAGCAGCTTGGGTTATATTAAGATGCAGTCCTCACTTTTACAGTTCCTCCCCAAAATGATGCCAGAAGATCCTGCAAGAGGCTGGCGTTTGGCAGCAGTGATTGGACTGGACATACGTTTTCAGTATGTTTCATTTATAAAGGCAGGTAGCTACTTCGGCAGTGGCCAGAAATAGAAAATAATTATTACAATACATATACTGCTTGGCTGGAGCCCATAAATGAGATTATTCAGGGCACCAGGTTTTCCTGGTGGAAAATAATCTTTTCCAGCCAGCGTGTGACACTCGGCTGGCTTGGAGGGGCTCTGGGCAAGCTGTGAAGCCACCTGGGCATGTGAGGAGCCTCAGGACGTCCACACGGGCAACTCCTAACAAATGCCTTGGTGTCAGTGCTGAGCGCAGTGTGGAACCTGAGAAATGTGACGTCTGGCGCCTTTAAGTCCAGTTTTCTGCTCCTTACTTATGCTCTCCCCCGTCTCCGTCTGCTCTTCAGTGAAGGTCGTGAAGGTGGATCTGTCAGCAGCTGAAAGACACAGAGAGACCTGCTGATGGGACCTCTTGTCCTTCAAGGGCAGATCTCAGCCCAGAAAACGGCAGGCAAGGAGCTCTGGCACCTGTCCCAGGCCCCACGTGGATGCTGAACAAAGAGGCCGAGGCGGGCAGCAGGAGGAGGTTGGAAAGGGGAGCTCTCCTCGCCTTCACTGCAGGGTGAGGATTTGGACCTCCTCCCCTGCAAGCGGCTCACACACCTTAGTCTGTCCCGTGTGCCGCAGTCTGGACAGTGCCCAGGGAGAAAATGGTGGCCAGCTGTCCAACACGCACGCTACGGATCAGTCTGCCCCACTGCCTGCAGTGAGCCAAGGAGCTTTGCTCACAGCAACAAACATTTTAGCTGATACTGCCCTTAGTCATATTTGCGGAAAGGGCTTCCCTGGTGGCTCAGATGGTAAAAAACCTGCCTGCAGTGCAATGCGGGAGACCGGGGTTCAATCCCTGGCTCGGGAAGATCCCCTGGAGACGGGAATAGCAACCTACTCAAGTATTCTTGCCTGGAGAATTCCATGCACAGAGAAGCCTGATGGGCTACAGTCCACAGGGCTGCAAAAGAGTTGACCTTGACTGAATGACCAACACTTCATAAGCTTTATCAGACAATTGTCTATAAGGGGATTTACATATATGACTTTTACCATCATGATTGTTTTTTTTTCCTAAAAGACAAGTCCTGTAAAATTTGGGATATACAGAGATTTCTCCCCCAAAATAAAACTACTGAGTACATTCATTTTGCAAAATAATTTATCTCAGCTTTTTAAAATTAACAGCTACCTTTATATACAAAACATGGCTGCTATTCAAGACAGTCTGTAGTTTGTCAATCAAGTGGACTCCAATTGTTAATTTTTTTTTCTTTTAACTTCTTGCTGTTTAACGTTATCTACACTTTCTAAATGAAATACACACACACACACACACACACACACGCATACACTTTGACCAATTCAGCATATTAATCTTGAATAATTTTAATGTTTTTGGTTTTATCATTATTACCTAGGTTTCTTGTGTTTAGATCAAATTTAACACCTTGTTAGAAAGTGGCTCTATTGCCTCAATTTGAATACTTAAAATACTCATAATGGAAGATTTTTTTTTCTCACTTATTAAATCAATAAATACTATCTGCTGTGTGCTAGTTTCATTTTTCTCAGCACTGAAATACTCCTGAAAATTTAACAGATAAGGCCTCATGTTGAAGAAACAGACAATACATAAAATAAACAAGCAAATTGTGCAGTAGTTTAGCCAATTGGTATTTTGGTGAAAAATAACTGCGGAGAGAGGAGAGGTATAGCTGGGGAGGGTGGCTGCAAATTTAAAGTCGCAATCAGTTGGTCACCACACTGTGTTGTGATCCACAGAACCAAAGGCTTTGGCATCGTCAATAAAGCAAAAACAGATGTTTTTCTGGAACTCTCTTGCTTTTTCGATGATCCATCTGATGTTGGCAATTTGATCTCTGGTTCCTCTGCCTTTTCTAAATCCAGCTTGAACTTTTGGAAGTTCACGGTTCACATACTGTTGAAGCTTGGCTTGGAGAATTTTGAAAATTACTTTGCTAGTGTATGAGATGAACACAATTGTGGGGTAGTTTAAACACTATTTGGCATTACCTTTCTTTGGGATTGGAATGAAAACTGACCTATTCCAGTCTTATGGCAAATGCTGAGTTTTCCAAATTTGCTGGCATATTTAGTGAAGCAATTAAACAGCATCATCTTTTAGGATTTGAAATAGTTCAACTGGAATGCCATCACCTCCCCGAGCTTTGTTCGTAGTGATGCTTCCTAAGGCCCACTTGTCTGGTTGTCTGGTTCTAGGTGGGTGATCACACCATCGTGATTATCTGGTTATTCTTAAAGAGAATTATTCTTAAAGAGATGGGAATACCAGACCACCTGACCTGCCTCCTGAGAAATTTGTATGCAGGTCAAGAAGCAACAGTTAGGACTGGCCATGGAACAACAGACTGGTTCCATATTGGGAGAGGAGTACATCAAGGCTGTATATTGTCACCCTGCTCATTTAACTTATATGCAGAGTTCAGTTCAGTTCAGTTCACTTGCTCAGTCATGTCTGACTCTTTGCGACCCCATGAATCACAGCATACCAGGCCTCCCTGTCCATCACCAGCCCCTGGAGTTTACTCAAACTCATGTCCATTGAGTTGGTGATGCCATCCAGCCATCTCCTCCTCTGTCATCCCTTTCTCCTCCTGCCCGCAATCCCTCCCAGCATCAGGGTCTTTTCCAATGAGTCAACTCTTCGCATCAGGTGGCAAAAGTATTGAAGTTTCAGTCTTAGCATCAGTCCTTCCAATGAACACCCAGGACTGATCTCCTTTAAGATGGACTGGTTGGATCTCATGAATTGCTAGTCTAGGTTCAATACAGGATACAGAATGCTTGGGGCTGGTGCACTGTGATGACCCAAAGAGATGATATGGGGAGGGTGGTGGGAGTGGGGTTCAGGGTTGGGAACTTATGTACACCTGTGGTGGATTCATGTCAATGTATGGCAAAACTAATACAGTGTTGTAAAGTAAAAAAATAAAATAAAATAAAAATTCCTTAACGTCACAACAAACAAACAAACAAAAAAGGACTCTCAAGAGTCTTCTCCAACACCACAGTTCAAAAGCATCAATTCTTTGGTGCTCAGCTTTCTTCATGGTCCAGCTCTCACATCCATACATGACCACTGGAAAAACCACAGGCTTAACTAGATGGGCCTTTTTTGGCAAAGTAAGTTCTCTGCTTTTTAATATGCTATCTAGGTTGGTCATAACTTTCTTTCCAAGGAGTAAGCGTCTTTTAATTTCATGGCTGCAATCACTATCTGCAGTGATTTTGGAGCCCTAAAAAATAAAGTCTGACACTGTTTCCACTATTTTACTATCTATATCCCACGAAATGATGGGACCAGATGCCATGATCTTTGTTTTCTGAATGTTGAGCATTAAGACAACTTTTTCACTCTCCTCTGTCACTTTCATCAAGAGGCTTTTTAGTTCCTCTTCACTTTCTGCCATAAGGGTGGTATGATCTGCATATCTGAGGTTATTGATATTTCTTCCGGCAATCTTGATTCCAGCCTAAGCTTCTTCTAGCCCACCGTTTCTCATATGCAGAGTGCATCATGCAAAATGCCAGGCTGGATGAAGCACAAGCTGGAATCAAGATTTCTGGGAGAAATATCAATAACCTCAGATATGCAGATGACACCACCCATATGGGAAAGCAAAGAAGAACTAAAGAGCCTCTTGATGAAAGTGAAAGAGGAGAGTAAAAAAGTTGGCTTAAATCTCAACATTCAGAAAACTAAGATCATGGCATCTGGTCCCATCACTTCATGGCAAATAGATGGGGAAACAATAGAAATAGTGAGAGAATTTATTTTCGGGGTGCTCCAAAATCACTGCAGATGGTGACTACAGCCATGAAATTAAAAGCCGTTTGCTCCTTGGAAGAAAAGCTATGACCAACTTAGCATATTAAAAGGCAGAGACATTAGTTTTCCAACAAAGATCCATCTAGTCAAAGCTATGGCTTTTCCAGTAGTCACGTGTGGATGTGAGAGTTGGACTATAAAGAAAGCTGAGCACCGAAGAATTGATGCTTTTGAACTATGGTGTTGGAGTAGACTCTTGAGAGTCCCTAGGACTTCAAGGAGATCCAACCAATCAATTGTAAAGGAAATCAGTTCTGAATATTCACTGGAAGGACTGATGCTGAAGCTGAAACTTCAATACTTTGGCCAACTGATGTGAAGAACTGACTCATTGGAAAAGACCCTGATGCTGAGAAAGACTGAAGGCAGGAGGAGAAGGGAATGAGAGAGGATGAGATGGTTGGATGGCATCACAGACTTTATGGACATGAGTTTGAGTAAGTTCCAGGAGTTGGTGATGGACAGGGAAGCCTGGCGTGCTGCAGTCCGTGGAGTCATAAAGAGTCGGACATGACTGAGTGACTGAACTGAACTGGTCATCACAGGCATTTCAGAAGGGGACACTCGGGTAAAGACACGAGTGAGGTGAGGAGGGAATTGTGGATACCAGGAATAAGATACCAGGCCAAGGGAAAGGAAATGGGTCACATGACCTTCACAGGCCAGAGCTGGGTGACATCTCAGTCCTTTCCCTGCCTGCTCATCACCAATCCCAGCCGTCATCCACCTGTGCCAAGTTCATGGTCCTGTTTCGGCCCCAGCCCAGGCTCTCGCCGCCGGGAGCCCCAGGATTGGAACCACCCTCAGTGACTTTGCTGCTGGCTCCTTTGATCAGATCTGGGGTCAAGGCCATCTTTTCTGCTCACAGTTGCTACTTTCACTCCAAGGGTCACAGGGGCGGCTCCGCAGGAAGGACATAGAGACACCAGAAGGCCTCATCTGGATGAGGGCTCTTCCCTCCTATGATGGCTAAACTGTAGACTTTACTTGATTTCCTACACATGATGGATTTACTTTTTCTCTGTGTAATTCCATATTTACAACATCATAGATATTGAAAATTATTCAGTTGCTTTCACTCTGAGATGTGAGTGGGCAGATGGTTCATCACGGCTGTAATCACCACGTTTATGCCTTAAAGATATCTTCAAAGTTGATTCTCACTCCACGAAAAGGAAATTGAGCCTGTGATTCCATTCTAGTATAACAGCTCCCCTTCTCTTAAAAAAAACAAAATGAAATAACTGTCACTGACCCTGGGCTCATCCTTTGCAAACCCCTGTTTTGTTAGAAGCTTTGTATAACTATTAAACATTTCCCCCATGACTTAAGAGCACTATCTTACATTCTTTTCTCAGTTGTGTATCTTCCTTATAGAACAACCTTTCATATAGTCACGACTCCATCTTCTCAGATTCTGACCCTTCAAGTCTTCAGATACAACTGTCACCAGGTAGAGAAGAATGCACAGAGTATTTGAACTGAAGGAGGGCTGCCATTTAAACAGTTAATGCAGCCTGGCTAAGCAAGGCCCTTTGCTCCCCAGAGCATGCCGTCTTCCAATAAGGACCAGTCTTTCCCTCCTGCAGTGGCAAGTGGTGTGGGTGTCCCATGGAAGTCACACACAGTCGCTGCTTCACGTAAAACACCATGTGTTGCCTCACTGATGGGTTTATTTGAGTACAGATGGCAGACTTTTGAGAGTCCCTTGGACTGCAGGGAAATCCAACCAGTCCATTCTGAAGGAGATCAACTCTGGGATTTCTTTGGAAGGAATGGTGCTAAAATAAAGCTGAAACTCCAGTACTTTGGCTACCTCATGCAAAGAGTTGACTCATTGGAAAAGACGCTGATGTTGGGAGGGATTGGGGACAGGAGGAGAAGGGGATGACAGAGGATAAGATGGCTGGATGGCATCATGGACTCGATGGACGTGAGTCTGAGTGAACTCCGGGAGATGGTAATGAACAGGGAAGCCTGGCGTGCTGCGATTCATGGGGTCGCAGAGTCAGACACGACTGAGCGACTGAACTGAACTGAACTGGCAACTTCCCTTCAATGGGGTCCAGGCAAGTGAATCGTGTCATATCCAGGCTCCTTTTCACCCATTCAGTCCACCCATTACCCATGAGGGAAGCACTGTCCAGCCTCACATGCGAGCACAGTGGGCCATACTTCCCAAGTCTCCCAGCGACCCTGGTAGAGATGCAAGGGTTGAGATCTGGAAAGGGTGGTGTCTGTCATGTTGTCAAATCACACCACTTACAGATATGTAAATCGGGCCTTCCAGGAGTGAGGGATCTTGTCCAAAGTGGCAAGTTCGGTTCAGTTCAGTCACTCAGTCGTATCTGACTCTTTGCGACCCCATGAATCACAGCACGCCAGGCCTCCCTGTTCATTACCATCCCAGAGTTCACTCAGACTCACGTCCATTGAGTCCGTGGTGCCATCCAGCCATCTCATCCTCTGTCGTCCCCTTCTCCTCCTGCCCCCAATCCCTCCCAGCATCAGAGTCTTTTCCAATGAGTCAACTCTTCGCATGAG
>SJYF01000373.1:3761397-3788084 GCA_006410515.1 Procapra przewalskii | reverse complement strand
TACAATGCTCAGCAACCCACTGAGTGCCCCCAATCCCCTCAGAGCATGAGGTCAAGAAACTGAGCGTCAGTTCCTGGACAGGTTGATAAGAAGCTGAGGGGTCCCCAAGGAGAGAGGAGTCTGGGGTTCTTGAGGAGGAGGAAAGGACAAATATTTATTTTTTTTTCTCTACATTCCTTCAGTTCAGTTCAGTTCAGTTCAGTTCAGTCGCTCAGTCGTGTCCAGCTCTTTGCTACCCCATGAATCGCAGCACGCCAGGCCTCCCTGTCCATCACCAACTCCCAGAGTTCTCTCAAACTCATGTCCATCAAGTCGGTGATGCCATCCAGCCATCTCATCCTCTGTCGTTCCCTTCTCTTCCTGACCCCAATCCCTTTTAGCATCAGAGTCTTTTCCAATGAGTCAACCCTTGGCATAAGGTGGCCAAAGTACTGGAGTTTTAGCTTTAGCATCAGTCCTTCCAATGAACACCCAGGACTGGTCTCCTTTAGAATGGACTGGTTGGATCTCCTTGAAGTCCAAGGGACTCTCAAGAGTCTTCTCCAAAACCACAGTTCAAAAGCATCAATTCTTCAGCACTCAGCCTTCTTCACAGTCCAACTCTTACATCCATACATGACCACTGGAAAAACCATAGCCTTGACTAGACGGACCTTTGTTGACAAAGTAGTGTCTCTGCTTTTTAATATGTTATCTAGGTTGGTCATAACTTTCCTTCCAAGGAGTAAGCATCTTTTAATTTCATGGCTTCAGTCACCATCTGCAGTGATTTTGGAGCCCCAAAAAGTAAAGTCTGACACTGTTTCTACTGTTTTCCCATCTATTTCCCATGAAGTGATGGGACCAGATTGCCATGATCTTCATTTTCTGAATGTTGAGCTTTAAGCCAACTTTTTCACACTCCTCTTTCACTTTTACCAAGAGGCTTTTAGTTCCTCTTTACTTTCAGCCATAAGGGTGGTGTCATCTGCATATCTGAGGTTATTGATACTTCTCCCAGCAATCTTGATTCCAGCTTGTGCTTCTTCCAGCCCAGCGTTTCTCATGCTGTACTCTGCATAGAAGTTAAATAAGCAGGGTGCCAATGTACAGCCTTGACGTGCTCCTTTTCCTATTTGGAACCCGTCTGTTGTTCCATGTCCTTAGCTTTAGTCATATAAATTTTTTTTTTTTCCTTTAAGCCAGGAACTGATGTTTACACAAAAAACAAATCAGTTTAAACTCTGTACTAGGGATTATATAACAACAATGTATCCTGCTTGAGGACAGTTTCTCTTTCCTGAAAACCTTCTAACTAATCCTGATATTTTAAAATGTATATTGTGGGAGTGGATCTAATAAGATCTTAACAACCTCAAGACATTCTTTTGATTTATTGTAATAACTAATTTAATTCTCTTTTTTTTTTTTAGCATTTAACTTCCTTGCTAACACTGGTGAGGGGGGCACTCTCCACGCCCCCTTCTGATATCTGTGTCAGAAGCTTTCCCTCTGCTACACAAAAGCTCTTCAGCGATCAAGCCTGGTCCCTGGTCCCAAAGCTAAATCTTCTTCTTCAGAGATCGCAAATCTGACATCATTCACCGCAAGCTATCAAAACTTAAAAAACACTCTTTTAGGTGAACTGGTTTCTTCCTGAGATAATCAGGGCTGCTCCTGGCCCGCTGCCTTCCACATGCGTTGAGTGCCCCCATGCCTGTCGATTTCCTGGCGCTGGTGCTGTCTCCATTGCTGTCGGGCCTCTGGTGGCTCAGACGGTGAAGAACCCACTGGCCAGGACGTGTGGATCCCGATGGCTGATACATGTTGATGTTTGACGGAAAACAACAAAACTCTGTGAAGCAACTATCCTTCAATTAAAACCAATAAAGAGACTAAAAAAACAATTGGAAATATATACACAATGTAACCACTTGAGAATCATTTAAAGAAAGCTAGGTCCAAGCACATTTTGAATGATGTTACTATTTTGTGTATTATGTACCACATATTGTTTTGTGTGTGGTTTTAACAATTAGCTGTATTTTTTAAGAAACAATAACTTTTACTTGGAGAAGGAACTGGCAACCCACTCCAGTATTCTTGCCTGGAGAATTCCATGGATGGAGGAGCTTGGTGGGCTACAGTCCACAGGTCGCAAAGAGTCGGACACGACTGAGCGACTTCACTTTCACAACTTTTACTTTTGGATTTCTCAGGTAGCTCAGTGGGTAAAGAGTCTGCCTGCAGTGCAGGAGACACAAGAGATGAGGTTCAGTCCCTGTGTCAGGAAGATCCCCTGGAGAAGGATGTGGCAACCCACAGTAGTGTTCTTACCATGGACAAAGGAGCCTGGCAGGCTAGAGTCCACAGTGTTGCAAAGAGTCGGACACTGCTGAAACAACAGAGCACAACTTTTATTGTTTAAAAAATAAGAGAATCCACCTGCCAATGAAGGAGACCTGGGCTCAATAACTGGAGAAAAACGGCAACCCTTGCCCATACTCTTACCTGGAGAACTCCATGAACAGAGAGGCCTGTTGGGCTACAGTCCATGGGGTCACGAGGAATCAGGCACGCCTGAAGTGACTAACACTCACTTTTCCTTTGCTGTGGGATTTGCACTGCCTTCGTTTTGTGTTGATTAACTTTTATCCAATTCTCGATGCACGTGCCACTATGTCACCTCTTAATAGTTAATCTCTTCAAATAGTCAAAGTGCTTTGGAAAATACGCCTTAATGGGAGCCAGTTGCAGACTCTGTACAGTTCAGAGAGAATGTATTTAAGGAGGATAACACGAGAAACTCTTTAGGGCCACACGGTGGGGAGAGCTGGAGCACTGCTGGACCTGCTTCCGAATGCTGATGAGAAGAAAGGACCAGAATGATGATAAATGGCCCTGCTCTGACTTAATACAGAGATTCTGGATGTAAGGATATCGATCCTAGACTACCACCTGAGACTCAGTGGAAAATAACATCGGATAGATTAAGCTTCTGCCTCTCTATGTGGCTAAGTAGCAGGTGGCAGCTTTGGATCAATACCCCGTGTGCCCACTGGAAACTTGGAACAGACTTGGCTGGAGGTCTTATGTGAGATGCAATAACCTTTTGTAATCCCGTTCCTCATCTTCACCTGGGCTGCCACTGATGACCTTGATCCCAGAATGATGCCATGATTCACAGTCTGGCTAATACAGATTTTTTAAGAAAATAGAGCACATGGTCAGGGTTCTCTTGGGGTTTGAGGAGGGCATGAATCCTACAAAGATGGATTTCATGTTAAGAATGTTTTTTGGTGGGGGGAAGAAAAATCACAAGATATTTGCAAAGGATTTGGCTGGAAATGCAGATAGTAGGAACATGCTTTCCTTCAGTGTGATATCAATCTGGAAAATTACCAGCATTGTGGATAATGGACTTCCCAGGTGGAGCAGTGGTAAAGAATCCACCTGCCGATGGAGGAGAGGCAGGAACTTGGGTTCACTTCCTGGGTCAGGAAGATGCTCTGGTGTAGGAAATGGCAACCCAGTATTCTTGCCTGGAAATTTTCATGGGCAGAGGAGCCTGGTAGGCTACAGTCCATGGGGTCGCAAAGAGTCAGACACGACTGACTGAGCAAGCATGCACACAGATAGTAGAAATATATTTCTCTTAAATGTGATATTAACCTGGAGAATTATCAAGGTTACAGAGAACAGAAGAGCTCAACCCACCCGCCGCCCTCCAGGTCAGGCTGGGAGAACAGTGAATAAGGCATCCATATACAGACAAATCCTGGCATCTACAGGGTTTCCAAAAAAATAAAAAATAAATAAAGAGAGGGCGTGGTTACCTCAGCCCCTCAGGCTTAGACGGCTGACTCCTGACCATTTGCAAGACTGGAGACATCAAAAAGCATATTACTATCTATAGACATTTTTTAGTCAAAAGTCAAGAAAGTAGACAGTGAGGAGGATCCAGGGCATGACTATTTTCAAAACACACAAAAGGGACCACCTTAGGTATAAACTATATTCCCTCCACCAAACAAAACAGGATATGTTCAGGAAACCGCCCTCATCCCTGGAGCATGAACGTGTTAGTAGCCCAGTCGTGCCTGACTCTTTGCTTCCCCATGAACGGTAAGCCTCCAGCTTCTCTGTCCATGGGATTCTCCAGGTAAGAATACTGGAGGAGGTAACCATTCCCTTCTTCACGGAACCTTCCCGACCCAGGGGTCAAACCAGGGTCTCCTACATTGCAGGTGGATTCTTTACCACCTGAGGCATCAGGGAAGATCTCCTTGGAGCACGTTGACTCATAACTGCAACAGAGCACGTCGAGAATTTCCAACTGCTGGAATGGCACTCAGGCTGCGGAGGGACCTAAGAACAATATCCAGGATGTCCTTCTCATAACTGCTCTATGTGCAAAAGTACAAAATGGCCCGGGGGGATTACATAAAGGACAAGCTGCCTCTGTCCGTTTTTCACGTGAAGTAAGAGTCACTCTTGTGTCTGACTTTTTGCAACCCCATGGACTGTGTAGTTCTTGGGCCAGAACACTGGATTGGGTAGCCTTTCCCTTCTGCACGGGATCTTCCCAACCCAGGGGTTGAACCCAGGTCTTCTGCATTGCAGGCGGATTCTTTACCAGCTGAGCCACCAGGGAAACTCAAGAATACTGGAGTGGGTAGCCTACCCCTTCTCCAGTGGATCTTTCCGACCCAGGAATCAAACTAGGGACTCCGCATTGCAGGTTGACTTTTTTTTTTTACCAACTGAGGCATCCTGTCAATGCTGAAATTCTTTCCAATAGAAACAGCCGCAGTAGCATCAGTATCTCCAAGGCCGCCCAGCTGACTGACTCTCTCCACATCTGCAGATGGGAACTCCACTTTTCAGTTGTTTGGGCCAAATGTGATGGACCACACACCTCTGTTTCTCTCACGCCCACACCCAGCCCATCAGTGAGTAGTAATGTCGCTGGGTACCAAGTGCATCTGGACTCGTGGTCACCTTGCCTCCTGCTGCCCTCTGTCCACATCTCCATCATCCCCAGCAGGTCACTTCTGTGACCCTGCCTGCTCCTCTGAGTCCACACCTGCATGACCACAGGTTCTCAACATGGAGTCAGAATCACCCCCAAGACCTGGGGTTCCAATCACAGCATTCCTCTAGATACTCCCGGAGGTGCCCCTCCAACTCAGGGGAAAACCAAAGCTTTGAGGGTGGCCCCGAAGGCACGCATGTGGCCTGCGCAGCTGCCCCTCTGTACCTGCCCCCTCCTGCAGGCACGTGGTCCTTGCATTCTCTGCCGGGCACACCTGCTGCCCCAGGGCTGTTGTGCCTGCTTCTTTGCGCCTGCTGTGTGCCCCTCCCCACATACGCATATGCACCTGTTAGAGGGCGCCTGGCCTCTCTTCACTCTTCCTGACGTCTCTCAACACCTGACACAACAGCTGGGTGCCACTTGTTGCTGTTGAGTGGCGTGTTCCCAGGGCCTGGCACACAGGAGGCAGCTGGGAAACATGGGTTCTGGGAATAAACGGAATTATAAATAGGAGAGATACTTTCCTAACAGCCTGTAGGTCATTTAGAAAAGCAGTCATTCTGTGAGGAGCTCTGCAGTGTGACAATGCTGTGTGGTTATTGCGTGCATGTGTGCACATACATGTATACTCATGCAAGGGCTCCCCGCCTGGCGCTAGGGGTGAACAGCGTGCTTGCCAGTGCAGGCGATGTAAGACACTCGGTTTCCACTCCTGAGCAGCAAAGACCCCCTGGAGGAGGGCAAGGCAACCCACTCCAGTGTTCTTGCCTGGAGAATCCCATGGACAGAGGAGCCTGGTGAGGTACAGTCCGTGGGGTCAAAAAGAGTCAAACACAAGTGAGACATTTTAGCATGCACACACGCACGCCTTCTCACGAATGTTTTTATACATGCATGTATGCGTAATTTTGTGATAACTACCTGAAAGAATGATTGCTTAATGATTTTCCTGTTTCACACATAGGTTTGAATCTTTTGATGACCTCACTTGATTACACACAGGGACACAGAACACCACAGATCTAAAACATTGTCTTTGTACTTGCCTACTCATCTTTTGCTGAATGCTATGCTCCGTTTTCTGGATGTCTTGCTGTAAATTCAGGTACAATGACAGCAATCCTTCTCATTCTCTGATGGCCTACCCTATCATCATCGTTCGGTTGCTCAGTTGTGTCCGACTCTGCGATCCCACTGACTAGAGCCTGCCGGGCTCCTCTGTCTATGGGATTCTCCAGGTAAGAATATTGGAGTGGGTTGCCATTCCCTTCTCCAGAGGATCTTCCTGACCCAGGGATCGAACCCCGGTCTCCTGCGTTGCAGGCAGATTCTTTACCATTTAAGCTTCAGGGAAGACAGTCCCAATTTGAAACCAGTCTATCGTTCCAACAAGCCTCTTGTTCCCTTGGATCTCGTCTGTCCTACACGATCGGTGAGCCCAAGGGAGAGCATAACAGGTGAGGTCCCCTCGTGAACTGGAGGAAGAGGCAGGCTTGGAACCGGTTGTGTGAAGTGTGAGAATGAGGATTCAGATCAAATAGGGGTAGTCTCTAAGGGAAAGGGGCTGGGAAGACTTTTTTGAGGAAATTACTTTTAAGTGGGGACTTGAGGAATAGTAAGGAAATAGCAATTCAAAAGATAAAGGAGGGGCTGCGTGGAGTTCCTGGAGACACGACAGTAGGCTGTGGGCCAAGAAGGAACACAAGAAGGACTGGGACCTGAGGAAAGGTGAGCAGGATGTGAGACAATGAGGGGGGAGGAGAGAAAATCAAATAGGAAAGGCAGTGAAAGGCGCTCAGTTGTGTCCGAGTCTTTGCAACCCCACGGACTATGCAGCCCATGGACTTCTCCAGCCAGAACACTGGAGTGGGTAGCCTTTCCCTTCTCCAGGGGATCTTCCCAGCCCAGGGACCAAACCCAGGTCTCCTGCATTGCAGGCAAATTCTTCACCAGCTGAGCCACAAGGGAAGCCCGAGAATGCTGGAGTGAGTAGCTTATCCCTTCTCCAGCAGATCTTCCCAACCCAGGGATCGAACCAGGGTCCCCTGCATTGCAGGTGGATTCTATCAACTGAGCCGTCATGGAAGCCCATAGGGAGGACAGGTAGGGGTCAAGTCACCCAAATTCCTTCAGGGAGGTTATTTTGTTCTAAGGCACACTGTGAAGCCTTTGAAAGGCCTTAAGCAGGTGAGTGAAATGATCTGATGTATATTTCAGAAAGCTTGTCTGGTATGTGAAAAATGTATTGAAGCGAGCAAAAAGAAAAAAGCCACAGAAGATACAGGAGATTTTGTCAATAACCAAGTGTGAAAGCGGAAGATTCAGGGAAGTGGGAAGGTTTGAGATACAGTCTGAGAGGAAACTGATGGCATGTGGTGACGAGTGTAGATGGGAAACTGAGGTGGGAAGGGGATCAGAAATAAGCAATGGTTTGTGGTTGCATGATTTCCAGAAACGTGGAAATTTGGAGAGAAAACGTGGGGGGAATGAGATACCTGGGAGAAATACACAAGGAGGTGTCAAAACCATGAGAGGAAAGGGCTAGAATGAAGAGTTAAAAATTGAAAGCATCCACCTACAAATAATATTTAAATCCATGCAAATAAACAATACAATGCAAAGCAAGCACCTGGCAGGGCAAAGGCTGGAAAATACAGAAAAGGCAAAGTGGAAGATGGGTATGAGGCAAGGAGACACGACGGGGTGGCTTTGAAGCAGAAGGGACCCAAGGGAGGGACCTAACTGTGGTCAAGAGAGCACTGAATCAATGTCTGGTCTTCAGTTATCTCCAACAATACTGAGATGTCCCGTAAGTTGAGGACAAGGCTATCCATGGTCTAGCAGAGAACTTGCAAATGACCTTGAACACTGCAGTCTGAGTATAGCGGGACAAGCAGAAGCTCCTTTGGATGTAGAATGAGGGTCTTATTGAGGTTGGGAGCAGATGCCTCTTTAAAAAGTTTAGGCATATTGACACGTATACACTATGGATGTGCTTAGTCGCTCAGTCATGTCTGATTCTTTGCAGCCCCATGGACTGTAGCCCGCCAGGCTCCTCTGTCCATGGGGATTCTCCATCAAGAATTCTGGAGCGGGTTGCCAAGCCTTCCTCCAGGGGATCTTGCCAATCCAGGGATTGAACGCAGGTCTCCTGCATTACAGGAGGATTCTTTACTGTCTGAAGCCACCAGGGTACGTGGATACCAAGCATAACATAGATAGCTAGTGAGAACATACTGTAGACCAAGGGAACCCCACGTGCTGCACTGCGGTATTCTAAACGGGAGGGAAATCCCAAATGGAAGCAGTATGTGTGCACCTGTGGCTGATCCACTTTGCTGTGCAGCAGAAACCAACACGACATTGCAAAGCAACGAAACTCCAGAAAAATTGATTTAAGAGAATGTCTGGGCATAAAGGGAAGCCGAAATATGGGACACAGTGGAAAACAGGCATAACATCAAGGGGGAAGATAGAAGAGAGAAAATAATTCAGCGCAACAGGAGTGATTGGGGAGAACTGATGACATGGAAAGAGTGGGGTTCACTGGGGAACCAATGGCTTTGAGAATTCAAGGTGAAGTGGGCAAGTGAAGAGACTTTCCTTTAAAAAGAGGGTTGACAAGATGGACCAAATGCAGGTAGAACAGTGTGGCAGGGAAACCAGAAAGTGTGAATGTAAAGCTATCAATTTTTGTGACCCTTGTTCTAAGAAACCCACAGGTTCATGCCCATCTCAGAGTCAGCTTTCCAGGGAACCAAACTGGCAAGAGCCAATTCGAAACTCCAGGCAACACATCCAGGGCTCCAACATATGCCTCCACATCCCCCTGAAGTTCCAGGCTCTCCATCTCTCCTCTCAGCACCCTTTCTAGAATGCAATTACATCTCAAATGTAGAAATAAATGCAACATTTTCCCTGTGGAACTCTGTATTTCCTCATCCCTACGACTCAGTCCTTGCCAAACTGCTTTATCTCAGTGAACAGAATCAGCATTTACCCAGACACTGAAGCCAAAAGTCTAGAGCTAACCTGCTCCTCTCTCCCAGGGGCCCCCTCTCACAGCCTTTCAGGCCCTTTGGCCCCACCTTCCAAGCAGACCTCAGGTAAATTGGCTCTGGCCTCTGCTGGGCTGTGCTCAGTCGCTCAGTCGTGTCTGATTCTTTGCGACCCCATAGATTGTAGCCCTCCAGGCTCTTCTGTCCATGGGATTCTCCAGGCAAGAACACTGGAGTGGGTTGCTGTGCCCTCCTCCAAGGGGTCTTCCCCACCCAGGGATCGAACCCAAGTTTCCCACATTGCAGGCGGATTCTTTACCATCTGAGCCACCAGGGAGGCCCTAAGATAGCTTCGTCTGTGTTAGCCGCTTAGTCATGTCTTTTCCTTTGAAACCCAAAGACTGTAGCCCACGGGGCATGGAATTTTCCAGGCGAGAATACTGGAGTGGGACGAGGGAGCCTGGTGGGCTGCGGTCTACGGGATCGCACAGAGTCAGACACGACTGAAGCGACTTAGCAGCAGCTGCAGCAGCCATTTCCTCCTCCAGGAAAATAGCTTTTAAACGTGTTCAATAGTTAAATACTAAACACTTACTTTTATAGTTTACATGCTTTAAACATTTGGAATTACAAATAATTGTACACTGTGACATCATCTGTAGTTGTATAAACCAACCTGAATCATTTCATGAGCCCTCTGTTAACGTTAACTGTGTTTGTTTTTCCAAAGGAGGAGAAATAAACTGGCTGACTTCCAGAGGGGAATCTCGGTGTCGACTCTATTCTCTATCTTCGGGCACTGCAATTCCACAGGGAGCCGCTGCCCCTGCAAAGTGTGGCTTAATGTCTGGTCAGTAACACGTTCACAGACTAAGATACTTCTAGCAAATTTAAGACAAAAATTCCACAGTAGGCCTCTTTACCTCTGAACACCAGGTCTTGCTGAACCAAAGTTCTAAGGAAGTTTAAAGTTCAGATTTTAAAAAGGTATAAGGTTTTTACATAAATACCTGATATTTTGGACATATTTCCTAAATGTTATCTTATCTTGCCCCTTGTACATAAAATTTATTTATGTGCACATTTAAATACCTTCTCTTATAAAGCATCATTTGTTTAATTAAAAAGTAACTACAAAAAGGTAAAGTGGCTTCGTTTAAAATTAAATTCTGGCTTTCACATAGGGTTATTAGAAGGTCTTAGTGAGTGTGTTTTTGGTCTATCATTTGCTACTATTTTATAATTCATGAATTGTAGTCAAACATAATAGATATAATTTCCTTTTTAATGTTGATTTTCTTTGGGTTTATGAAAGGAATAAGTCTATACTTCATCTATTAATTTATGGAAAATGTGATTTAAAGGAGCTCCTATGATGACTATGGATCCGTTAGTCTCTTTTTTATTTTTCCCCGTCAGATTGTGCCTTCTGCACATGAAAATGTTAATAAATTCGTTAGCTGCTAAAACTCAGAGCTTTGTCATTCACTTGGGATAATTGACAAGCATGCAATCAAAACGCAGGCACTGGTCCCTTGTTCTGCGGAAACACCATTCTAAGGGGTTGCCTGTAAGAGCTATGCAATCTTTATGCAGCATCATATGGAAGGTGGTTTTATCATCTCCACTTTTCACCTGAGGAAATTAAGGCAGGAAAGCTTAACCGGTTATTCTTGATGTCACATCAGACAGTGAGGACTCTGAAATATCTCTTGCTGCTAACATTTAATCATCAATAACCATCCTTCATATCTGCACCCATGTAAAAGATGGGTTATGTAAAATATCATACTTGGCCATACATTTCTCTAATGCTATAGCCAGTTCAAGTGAGAAACTCTCGCTTATATAAATGAATTCTGGTCCTGTCCAATACACACACACACAATTTGACCACAGTAGTACTATTTTATATATTTTTTTGATACATGTATCATAACACATGTATATATAGATATGAGTGTTTGCCAGTGTACGAAACGCAAGAGACATGAGTTCAATCCCCAGTTTGAGAAGATCCCCTGGAGAAGGAAATGGCAACCCACTCCAGTATTCTTGCCTGGGAAATCCCATGGACAGAGGAGCCTGGCGGGCTACAGTTGATGGGGTCACAAAGAGTCGGGCACGACTGAGCAACTGAACACACATCTATCAATATAAGACACTGGGCAGGGAGCCAGTACATTCCTGCGACTCTCTGCCAGGACCTTTATTTATCCTAGAGGAAGGGCTGTACCCCCAGAGGGGAGAGCAAATGTGGCAATGCAGGGCAGTCACAAAACAAAAAACACACCTCCGCGGCCACACCAGATCTTAACGTGTCATGTAATTACGGAATATTTGCACCTTCCTTCACTTACTCTCTTTCACACATTGGATCGGCAGTTGTCTGCCAAGCCTTGGAAGTGGGGATGTGAAGGTGAGTGTGCAGACATGCCTGCCTGGGGGGATGGAGCCTCACACACCAGGTGCCATCAAACACAAGCTGTGCAGAAGCAGAAGAAGAGGGGTATCCAACTTAGGGAAGGGAAGGATTTCTGAGTGGCATCCTGAAGGTCAGAGAGCCATTCACAGGGGCACACACGGGGGAAGGAGAGCCTTCCAGAACCGCATGCCAGGAACTGGGTCGCTGAAACCTACCTCCTCTTGCATTAAACAAACCACTTTCAACCCTCCTTCCGGCCACACTTCCCTCCAGGGAATGGATTCTATAAAGACAATTGCAATGCCCGCTAGAAGATGGCAGGAGTGTGGAGGTGAGCCGCAGGCAGTGGAATACACTGTCTGTGTAGGTTCCTGGGTTCTGATACAAAAACTGGAAACTGCACCGCATAAAAGTCTGTTGTGAGCAACGGATCTTTCAAAGTCTGGATAAGTGCAATAAAAGGGAGGCTTTTCAGCAAGTTTTCAGAACTTTCAATTGCACTTTTTGAAAATAAATCACTTTGGATTCCAGGCACTATAAAATCAAGTATCACCGAAATAATTCTGATGCTCTGACATACATATTTATTGACCAAAAGGAGGTTAACCAGGTCAAGTTCTGTTTGTTCCTGCCAGAAATGTGTGCTATTAATACAGTCATGTGTTGGCGTCTATATGGCTCACACATGAAAAGCATATTTCGAAAGTGAACTTTGCTGACACGTAGGGCTGTTGGCTCTGAATTCCACTTTCATCACTGAAATGTTTATATGCTGTGAGCACAGCTGTAATGTCGTCCAAACCTCTCCTCTCCGTGGAGAGCACCGGTTTTTATATCACCACTAATAGCTTGAAGATACCAGTGGAATGACGTCTGTTTTCAGGCTCATATACATGCAGCAAAGAGCAAGACAAAACATAATTTTCCTGTTCTTTGCAAAAGGAATTATAAAGGCAGAGCAATGCTTTAAAATTGATCTATTTCTCGATTATTCCACCAGCATCACATCTATCCTTGCCCGATCTTCCAAAGCATCAAAGACAAGAAAATATGATATAAAGCCGAGTGTGAATTAACTATTCAGTAAAGCTTCACTTGTTTATCATACTAACTAAGTACTCACTGCAATTTGACCAGAACTGAGCTGAAACCTACTTTCTGCTACATGTGTTTTCAAGAATTAGAGCAGGTTTAAACGGAACAGCAAAGATAAGATTTCTAGCGTTAAGAGTCCCCCTTACTGAGCAAAGGCAATTGGTTTTCAATTCACAGCCATTGCATCTATTCATTGATGAGTAAGCAGCCAAATCTATACCTGGAAAATTTCTGTCAATTCTCAATCGACTTATTCAGTACATTTAAAAGAAACAAAGCTCTGCCTCCTTATGTAGATTTCTGAGGGAAAATACATGTGACATAAACGTTCTCACTGTCGATGGTACAGTTCAGCAGCCTGGATCCAGCTGACAAGGCCATGCAGTCATCACCCCCATATCTCTGCGTGTGTTTCAGTGTTTGTTCATTTTGTCTGTGCCGAGTCTCCCCTGCTGTGCAGGCTCCTCTCTGGCTGCGTGTGTGAGCATCTCACTGCAGCATCTGCTCCTGAAGCAGAGCACAGGCACAGCTTCAGCAGTCGTGGCACTCAGGCTTAGCCGCCCTGCAGCCTGTGAGATCTTCTCAGATCTGGAATAGGGCCTGCGTGTGCAGCATTGGCAGGCAGACTCTTTACCTGAGCCACCAGGGAAGCCCCACCCCTGTATCTCAGAGTGGAACCGCGACGCTAAGTGAGAGAAGCCAGACGCAAAAACCCACATATTGTATGATTCCACTTACATGAAGCAGCCAGATCAGGCAAATCTACCGAGAGAGAAAGCAGAGCTGCTGGGGCCTGGGGTGAGGGGCACGGCGGTGACTGACTGATGGGGATGGGGTTTCTCTTCGGAGTGTTAAAAATTTTCTGAAATGAGGCTTCCCTCATGGTCCACTCAGGGTCTCTCTCCCGGCTATCACCGAGAAAAGCGCCTAGTGGTCTTGGAGACCCTGTGGCTGTGTCTGGTCGCGTTGTCATTTTCTTTCACCTCCCAGGCACATTGATGAGACCAGTTATACCTCTGGAACAGGAGACACAGCACCTGTGTGCAGGAGCTACTAGACAGGAGGGCAGGCGAGTCACTGACCTCGGCCTGGCCTGGGACTTCGGGCAGACAGTGGAAGGTGTCTCCTGCATCTGCAAGATGAGGGAACTGGACCAGGTGATTGCAAATGCCTCACAGCGTCGAAATGCAGACAAAAAAAAAAAAAAAAGCAAGAAAATAAGTTTCCAGCTCCGATCTCTATGAAGATCTCTGAAGCGTAAGTTAGAAGTGTCTTGGGTGAGACGGAGCTCCTTCAGAATCCTGGATTGAAATCGAATTTCTTTTAGCACCAAGTGGGCAAGAGAGGAGGGTCTTGAGGGCGTGAGGTGGCCCCTCGGCAGCTTGCGTGGATGGAGAGTGAGAAGTATGGACCACACTGTAGGATGGACTTGGACAGGGTCAGTGACGCTGACTGAGGAGCAAGAAGGTGGCGGGCAAAAGGGGCGTTCTCAGAATATCACGGACGGTTGAATTTGCCTGGGATGTGTGGGGACCACTGAGGTTGGGAGCAAGGCAGAGGTGAAGATGGTGTGTCTCCTCTAACAAGCTCTGGTCATCAGCGAGACTGACAGAATGTATAGTGACCGTCACTGACAGTTATGCACTTTGTGCTCCACAACACCGCACTCAGATGCACACACACACACACACACACCCTCCAGCCGACATTAGCACCCCCCACCGACACGCATCACAAATCTGAAGCCGTGATTACCTGCTGACCGCTTACAACTGCACTAAATAACCCTGACTTACGTATCAGAATCCAGCAAAATCCATAGTAAAGGGTCAAATACAAGCCTGCATTATCTAAAGAATAGAAAAAAGAGGAAACCCTCAGATAAATTACAACATTCTAAAGCAGGCTGAAATAATAAAGGTATCTTGACTTGGGAAAAGGAGGAAAAGAGAACTCATGTCTGTTCTCACGGTCCTCACGGCAGCCCAGAAAGGGGTGCTGCCCGCAGAGCCCTCAGGGCCTGGCTGGAGGGTGATGCCGCTGTGGTTGTGTCCACGCGGGTGGGAGCCCAGGCTCCACGCTGCCCTGCAGCTGCAGACCCTGTCCTGCAGACGTCATGGGAGAGAGCACAAGTCTCCTGGGCTCAGAGTTCTCGGCAGGATTGGGCGGGGGCAGAGACAGAAAGCACATTTGAGCGCATTGGCTGAGCCCATGACGCCCGTGCTGGGTGAAGTCGAAACTGTGAACCCACAGGGGACCCGACAGACCCGCCCCACCCCCAAGCCCACTCTTCCGAGGGGACTCTGGGGTGTCCTTAACCCTCTGCCAGGACGCTTGACACCCTGAGGGGGCCTGAACACCCACCCCCTGCAAGAGTGAGGTCTGCAACTCAACGGGCAGCGGGGGAGACGTGCAGTTAGGGACACGCACACTCAGGGCAAAACAAAACAGGACTGAAAGAAAGGTGCGCGGCCCAGAGGCCCCCTGACAGTGACCACAGGCTCTAGTGCTCCCTCCGGGAGAGAGACAGTCCTCCTCGCCGGCTTCTAAGCTCTAGTGCTCCCCCTGGGAGAGAGACAGTCCTCCCCGCCAGCTTCTAAACTCTAGCGCTCCCCCTGGGAGAGAGATAGTCCTGCCCGCTGGCTTCTAAGCCACTGCACACCGGAGCGCAGTACAGAAGCCCTGTCTGCCCCTGGGTGACGCCCTGCAGGGCCCCTGCCCAGGTCTCAGCTGTGGCCTCCAGCCCAGCTGAGGAGTCCCGTGGCTTTCCAGGTTAGTAAACAGATTCCCCACTGCTCTCCCAGTGTGGTGGGTCTCCAGCTTCCACTCTGTCCTCAGAAGCTCAGGGGTGCACTCCACCGGGGAAGGTCACCTGCCTGTAAAAGAGAGGGGATGGATCCCAGGGTGCAGCCTGAACCCAAATCGTGTTCCATTGACAAACTTTAAGATCAAACAGATCACAGTTCCCTGTCTCAGGTCCTCTTTGTGCCACAGGAGTTGTATATACCCCCCTTCTTACACACACACACACACCGCTTCTCTCTCTCTCTCACACACACACCTACACCCAAGGCAGCTCTCATCAGGAAGGCTGAGCTGCAGATAAAGGTCAAGTCCATTACAGCTGAGACAAAGAGACACATCCCTCCTGCCACACTGTTCCATCTTCTCACTGCATGCAAACACCGCTTAAACAGGCCCTGGTCCTGCCGCCCTCTCTTCCTGCGGGAGATCCCGCAGATTTAACAGAGCAGAGAAGTGGAGGGAGGAGGAGGAAGAGAGACTCCAGGTGCCAAGAAAGCGCTTCTTCTATCCTGCTTAAGAGCCAACCTCTCTGGAGGCAGGCAGGTGGCTTCTCCCAGCTGGGACTGCTCGTGAGAACCAAGAACCAAGACAGACATTGTTTGTCATTAAAAGTTTGTGTTGATTAATTCTGTTATTGTTTCTCCTAATTATAAGATAAATATGTCTATTTTTAAAGTTCTTGCAAAGCTCAGAAACATAAGGAAGCAAAAAGCACCCTACTCTCACATGATAAATTCTTTTAAGGGAGCACAGGGATCCCTTCAAATCCAAGTTCACAGAAATAGCTTATGTAAGGTTTAGGAAAAGCTGTATCAAATGCCTAAGCTCAAGGATTTGCAAGGCAGCCCTTGCCCATTAGGTATACTCTTTCCATGAACACACAGAGCCCTCATTTACTAAACAGTCTTGCTGCAGTGTCTTTCTGAAAGCATATTTCAGAAAGAAAGACCCTTGCAGTGAGATATTCTTCCACGGCTTTCAGAAAGGGTATTTACTCAGGAAGCACCATGTGCCTGGGTGTTCCGCTAGGTCAGCGGTGAGCACTTGCGTATTTGCCAGTGAATCTGGTGCCTTCCAGTTCAGTGCTGTGCTCTATAATTGCTGGCTCCCCCATGATTTCTCAGCACCCAGGTGGCCATATCTGTTTGCGTGAGGTCTGCATTCCAAAAAGCCCATGTGGGCCGGGGGATGAAAAAAAGGAATTGAAGAGAAATCAGATCTGAATGAGAGAGGCCAGTGAAGAAAACATTTGAAATGTTTTCCAGTCTTAAAAAATACACTGGGGGCTTGAAACCACGCATTAAAAGGTGGGTAGAGAGGCAAACGTGTGCCAGTCCTTATTTAGGGAACAGAAGCAAGGGGATGCTGTGTCTGGGAGAGGAACATGGAGAAGAGGTGGTGATGACCTCAAATTCTGGCGGAGATGAATGTGATCACAGGGGAGACTGTGAAGCGGGCCAGAGAAGGGGGTGCAGGGATAGGGGGCGGGTGTGCGGCAGAGTCACTGTGAGCTGTATCTGAGGTGTAGGTGTGACCTCAGACAACTCACCCAGAACCGCCGGGAGTCAAGGCTGGAGCTCACGGCACAGATCGGGACCAAGGCTGGAGCTCACGGCACAGATCGGGACCAAAAGGACAGGTCTGGGAACCACAGTGGTTCCGTCCTCAGCTGGGGGTGAGGCCAGCCCTGCGGCAGTGTCTATGGGGCCTGGGAAACCTCAGCTGGCAGAGTCAGGCAGGGCAACAGTGCATCCCGGGGAGGGACGTTGCAGAACACAGGGAGGACGATGCCTGCACCTAGGGTCACTCACCTCTGATGAGAAAAGACGGAAGACCCCGCTGGTTTCCACCGGAGGTTTCCATCAGGGTAGGAAGTCCTCCCCATCGCCCCCTCAGGGCTGTGATGGGACCTGTGGTCGGAAGCCAGACTGCAATCTGTCGGAAAAGGGACAAAGGAACTCTGTTCTCAGTCACTCCTCCAGGTGCTTTAGACCAGATGGGAAGATATGGAGAAGCCCAGAGTAGTTAGCAGTAGTTCATCGCTCAGTCGTGTCCCACTCTTTGCGACCCCGTGGACTGTAGCCCATCAGGCTCCTCCCTCCATGAGATTCTCCAGGCAAGAGTGCTGGAGTGGGTTGCCATTTCCTTCTCCAGGGGATCTTCCCGACCCAGGGATCGAACCCAGGTCTCCCGCATTCCAGGCAGACGCTTTAACCTCTGAGCCACCAGGGAAAAGCCCAAAAGGCAGAGAAAAAGCCAGGATCCCGGGGAGACCTTTAGTTTTTCATGAAAGGACAAATGCATCTTCTAAGCTGAGAAGGAAGTGGCTTGTAGAAAGATGTGAATTTGGAACACGCCCCCCCCCCGGGGGGTGGGATTTAAAGCCCCCAAATCTACAGTGAGACCTTAGTGTGACAGGTCATTGGTGAGACATTGGCTTCCTGGCCACGTAACTCCTCTCAAGAAGCTTTAATTAATACAAGTTGGGGGAAAGATTTGCATGTATGCCAATGAAAGATCTTTTCATTAGTCCTGGGAAGGTATGTGGGTTTCTCAAGTTTGCTTCACTATCTCTTGGTCTTTCTAAATCTATTGATAGAGAAACAGATGGAGATATAAACATATGCATGAGGGATAAATAGATCAAGAGATTGATTGGTGGATAGATAGGCGTTAGATTGATAGAGGTGAACAGGTCAAGCCTTCTTGGAAATAACGGATTGATAAATTGCTGGCAAACAAATCAATGATACTTGAGTCCTTAGAGAGTCTGTGTCTTTGGATTGCTTTCAGCGGAATGTAGCTGGTTGACTAGGATTGCTGTCCGAAAACAAACCTAGCTAGCAGCTGGGCATTTCTGGGGCAAGGCTCTTTGGAAAATGACACAGAAGTTAAATAACTATCTCAGTGTAAAGTGGATGTCTCGTAACCAAAGGCACTCCTCCCAGCCTGGAAATGTAGCTCCATATCCTATTTAAGGGCTTTTATAGGCATTAATCTTGGAACAATGCAAACCAAACAGGGTCCCCTTTGTCTGCTCAGCCTGTGTCTTGCACTCCCTGGTGGCCGGGACACTGGGTAACACTGCTGACTCCGAGGAGTTGCATTTCAAACCCAATCCTTTGTGTTATCTCAAGGCATCAAAAAATAACAACCACCACAAGTACTTAGCTTATATTAAATTTTTCTCACAATCAATATTATAAAAGAAGCTAAGCTCTAAAACCAAAACATGGCCCAACATTATTCTTATACAATTTTAAAAAGGCATTTTAAATACTACGCTCCGAACTTTTTAAATAACAGATGTGGTACAGTTAAATGTCTCCAATGAGCATCTTGCCCTGTTTTCTCTGTAAAAATATACATTTAACCAGGTCTCTTAATTTGTTGTTGTTTAGTTGCTAAGTCATGTCTGACTCTTTTGCAACCCCACAGACCATAGCCCACCAGGCACCTCTGTCCAGGGGATTCTCCAGGCAAGAATACTGGAGTGGGTTGCCGTTTCCCACTCCGGGGGACCTTCCCGACTCAGGGATCGAACCTGCATCTCCTTCATTGGTTCAGTGCAGTTCAACTCAGTCACTCAGTTGTGTCTGACTTTTTGTGATCCCACAGACTGCAGCACGCCAGACTTCCCTGTTCATCACCGTCTCCCAGAGCTTCCTCAGACGCAGTTCTCGAGTCAGTGATGCCATTCAACCATCTCATCCTCTGTCGGCTGCTTCTCCTCCTGCCTTCAATCTTTTCCAGCATCAGGGTCTTTTCAAATGAATCAGATTTTCACATCAGGTGCCAAAGTATTGGAGTTTCAGCTTCAGCATCAGTCCTTCCAATGAATATTCAGGACTGATTTCCTTTAGAACTGACTGGTTAGATCTCCTTGGAGCCCAAGAGACTCTCAAGAGTCTTCTCCAACACCACAGTTCAAAAACATCAGTTCTTTGGTGTTCAGCTTTTCTTATGATCCAACTCTCACATCCATACATGACTACTGGAAAAAACATAGCTTTGACTAGACAGACCTTTGTTGGCAAAGTAATGTCTCTGCTTTTTAATATGCTGTCTAGGTTGATCATAGCTTTTGTTGTTGTTGTTGTTTTCAAGGAGCAAGCGTCTTTCAATTTCATGACTGCAGTCATCATCTTCAGTGATTTTGGAGCCCCAAAAATAGTCTGTCACTATTTCCATTGTTTCCCCTTCTATTTGCCATGAGGTGATGGGACCAGATGCCATGATCTTAGCTTTCTGTATGTTGAAATTTAAGCCAGCTTTTTCACTCTCCTCTTTCACTTTCATCAAGAGGCTGTTTAGTTCCTCTTTGCTTTCTGCCATAAGGGTGGTGTCATCTGCATATCTGAGGTTATTGATATTTCTCCCTGCAATGTAGATTCCAGGTTATGCTTCATCCAGTCCGGCATTTGGCATGACGTACACTGCAAAGAAGTGAAATAAGTAAGATGACAATATACAGCCTTGACGTGCTTCTTTCCCAATTTGGAACCAGTCTGTTGTTCCATGTCCAGTTCTAACTGTTGCTTCTTGACCTGCATACAGATTTCTCAGGAGGTAGGTCAAGTGGTCTGGTATTCCCATCTCTTTCAGAATTTTCCACAGTTTGTTGTGATTCAGATAGTCAAAGGCTTTTGCATAGTCAATGAAGCAGAAGTACATTTTTTTTTAAATTTTCTTGCTTTTTCTGTGGTCCTGCTTTGGTAAGTGGATTCTTTACCACTGAACCAACAGGGAAGACCTGGCATGTTAACAGTGGTGCCTAAAAGACAGAAAATGTTGCTGTCTTCATGAAACACATTGGGGTATATTTCATTTCATCTGATTGTTACAAGGCTAGGTTCAGGTTTTAACTGAAAGGTGATCCTAAGAAAGCATTTTTTTTCCTACTTCAGAATGATTAACACTTAAATTAAGCTAATATAAATGACAGTATGCGATGCTGATGTGGGAGAGGTGGTGATAAAGATGCAGTTAGCCAGGGTCTCCTGTGCGCAGGAAGCAGAAATCAAGACTAGGGAGGAAATGCCGCTCCTCCTGCCACGGGCCTCGCGTTCTCAAAGGCTGCTGCTCCGGAGCCGACGCACCAGGCGTCTGTCCAAACACGAGACCTCAAATGAGCCCGTACAAATTTGGGAGAGGAGAAACTTGTAGTGATTTTTTGGGCTTCAAAATCACTGCAGATGGTGACTGCAGTCATGAAATTAAGACACTTGTTGTCTGGAAGAAAAGTTATGACCAACCTAGACAGCATACATTACTTTGCCAACAAAGGTCCATCTAGTCAAGGCTTTGGTTTTTCCGGTGGTCATGTATGGATGTGAGAGTTGGACTATAAAGAAAGCAGAACACCGAAGAACTGATGCTTTTGAACTGTGGTGCTGGAGAAGCCTCTTGTGGATTCCTTGAACTGCAAGGAGATTCAACCAGTCAATCCTAAAGGAAGTCAGCCCTAAATAGTCATTGGAAAGAATGAAGCTGAAACTCCAGTACTTGGCCACCTGATGCAAAGAACTGACTCATTTGAAAAGACCCTGATGCTGGGAAAGATTTAGGGCAGGAGAAGGGAATGACAGAGGATGAGATGGTTGGATGGCATTACCACATACTCTGGGAGCTGGTGATGGACAGGGAGGCCTGGCGTGCTGCAGTCCATGGGGTCACAAAGAGTTGGACATGACTGAGCAACTGAACTGAACTGAACCGAAACTCGTAGGTGTTGGACCATCAAGGACATGTTCCAGATGAAGTCAGTCCTACAGCAGCTGTGGGAGGGGCCTATCGGTACCTCTCTGTGACCTCCCAGACAGGTTCTGGTCCAAGCAAGCTGTGATGCACTGAGATAAAGCCAGCCCTTCAGCTCCCACATCCCGTGGGATTCGATCAGGCTGTTGCAGTCTGCCGGTCATCATGGGAACTGTGAGCCCTAGGGAGGTGGTCTCTGTTCTTCAGCAGACTGGGGGTGATGACTCAGCAGTTTCCTCAGGTCCTCCTGGGGGATGCTCTGCACATGTCCTGCTGCACCTGTGGCCCCCTGCAGGGTTTCTGCAGGATGGACCATGTGGCACAGCCACAGAGACACGTGGCCCAAGGGAGTAAGGGTGAGCGCCGAGAGAGGCCTTTGTTCTTCCACCCCATGGTCTGGCTTTAAATGCTCAGAAGAGAAACGTGATCTAACGCATTTGCAGGAGCCTCAGAAGCCTTGTGGGCTTCCCTGGTGGCACCAGTTGTAAAGAACCAGCCTGCCAATGCAAGAGACTTAAGAGATGCAAGTTCAATCCCTGAGTAGGGAGGATCCCCCGGAGGAGGGCGTGGCAACCCACTCCAATATTCTTGCCAAGAGAGTCCTGTGGACAGAGGACCCTGGAGGGCTACCGTCCATGGGGCCACAAAGAGTCACGCACGCCTGAAGCAACTTAGCAGGCAGGCAGAGAGAGCCATGTGCCGCACACTGGCAGTGCGGGGCTTGATGTCGGCTGGGCGTCAGCACTCAGCTGTTTCCCATTGCTGATAAATATAGATTCCAGCAAATCTCATTTCACTGTGTTAGCTGACAGTCCAAATCACACAATTTGGCAATCTGTGAGGGCTTCGCAAGCCATCAGTTTGAATTAGCCAAGCTCTTCATAAGTTTTATGCTAATTTAAGATTTGGGGAAGATGAAAAAGAGCCTAAGTTTGTTGACAAGTGTGAGAGGAAAAATTATTCTGGCATGTGTTAAAAATGGCTAGGAAGACTTAATCTGAGGCTATTGCAAGGGGCGGGGGATACTAACTAGAAATTGGCATCCACCATCTGGTTCTGTAAGAACGAAGTCACTGGTGACTGCAGACCCTGCCCATTCGCACACCATGCAAGCCCTTCAGAGGAGCTCAGGAATGAGGCCCTCTGTGCTCTGGGAAACTGGAAGACCAGGCCTTCAGAGAGCCAGATACTTTCAGGAGACTCTACATGCCCACCTTCTTGCATCTTCTCACACCAAAAAAAAGAAAAACCCAAACAACAAAAGCACACTAAGACCACTGAAGGAGACGTTTCTCGTGACTACCTGCAGCTCAGTTCAGTCACGCAGTCGTGTCCAGCTCGTTGCGACCCCATGGACTGCAGCATGCCAGGCTTCCCTGTCCGTCGCCAACTCCCAGAGTTTGCTTGAATTCACATCCATTGAGTCGGTAATGCCATCCAACTATCTCATCCTCTGTCGTTCCCTCCTTCTACTGACTTCAATCTTTCCCAGCATCAGGGTCTTTTCCAGTGAGTCAGTTCTTCACATCAGGTGGCCAAAGTATTGGAGTTCCAGCTTTGGCATCAGTCCTTCCAGTGAATGTTCAGGACTGGTCTCCTTCACGATGGACTGGTTGCAACCTTTCGCCAAAATGTGTACTTCACTCTTTGTCCATCCTTCATTAAAACCACATGTACACAGACGTCCCTAAGAAAGGGTGTGCCTGGGTTTGGTTCTGCATAGTCTCTCTGAGTCTGTTGCCAGAGACCTTGAAACTGCAGGACTGTAATGTTTAACAGTTTTTGTAGCCTATGAACGCCTGCCTCGGGGTGGCGTCTGTCTGGAGCTGCGTACACTGTCACTGCACACCTACCTCCGCTGTCACCTGCTTCAGTCTTGCTGGTGACCTGCTCACAGTTCTGCAGCAGAGAGTCGAGCCTGAGACCAGTGCTGCAAACACTCCACCCACTGCTATGCATCATTCTGGCTAGTTTTTGTTTATGACTGTGCTGGGCTGTAGTAGAAGCTGTATTAGAAACTGTTAAGATGGTGTTTTGGCTTTTCTTCCTCTGACAATTTCACGACAACACTCAGATTTTTGTTCATTTCGGTAGTGAGTCTCACTGACGACAAAATGACCTAGAAATCATTTGGTTGATATTAACGTACCTGTGCATGCATGCTCAGTTGTATCAGACTACTTTGCCAGCCCCATGGACTATAGCCTGCCAAGCTCCTCTGTCCAAGTGATTTTCCAGGCAAGAATACTAAAGTGGTTTGCCACTGATACCTCCAGCGCATCCTCCTGACCCAGGGATCAAACCCACGTCTCCTGCATTGGCAGGCAAATTCTTTTCCACTAGTGCCACCTGGGGAACCTCATTAATATCATTTTAATATGCTATCAAAATCTTCTGCCATTCATACACAATTATTTTAAATACGTGATCTGTAACATTGTTTGACCAAATGCTTGAATAAGCGTGAGTGTTTCTGCTCTACCAACGAGAAAGGGTGTCATGAAAATGCTCGCCTCGGCATCCTCTGGGGACACTTCATAAAACCCCACGCAGTGAAGTCGGAATGAGTGGCCGTCCGTCTGTGGCGCGTGCCACGGGGAAGGGGGCTCCTGGCATCCGAGCACACAGGTGGTGCCCCAGGATGTGAGGGGCCTGGCCTGGGCTCCTGCAGCTCCCACCCGAATCCACAGGAGAGTCGGTGCAAATGGAATCAGATTCTTGAGCCTGAGAAATTCCCTGTGAGAGCGGCTGGCATGCTAAATTACGTCCATACTCGGTACTGCTTCTGAACGTGTCAGGGTGAGTTGCGGATTAAAATCACAACTTCGACTACCAAGCTTTAGACGCTCCTGTTTCGAGAGCAAAATGTTCTCATCATTTTTAAAAAGTAGTATGTTGGGTGTTTTGTTGTTGTTAAGAAGAATTGCAGGGGGCTCCCCTGGCAGTCCACTGGATAAGTCTCCACCTTCCAGTGCAAGGGGTGCAGGTTGGATCCCTGGTCAGCGAGTTAAGATCCCTCATGCCTCAAGGCCAAAAAACAAAGCATAAAAAAAGAAGACTATTGTAACAAATTCAAAGCTTTAAAATCACTTTTAAAAAGATAAATTGCAGGATCCCTTAGTTGGGGTGATGTAATGGTCTCCTAAATATTGCTGAGGGAGAGCATGAAGGTGCTGGGTGAAAATTACCAATATCTGATGCAGGATCCTTGGCCAGAGGGAACCACAGTTGTTCAAATATCAAGGATCTGTACTGCCCAGTGCTAGGAAGCTTTGATGAAATGACCTAGTGTGTGCCAGGCCCTTTACACAATGATTCCACTTAACCATTATAGCAGATGCATAAGGTCATTGTTAGTAACCATATTTCACTCAAGAAGAAAATATACCTTATGGAAGTTCATTTACTCACTAATCTCCTAGGAAGGACATTGTCCTGATTAGACCTAGCCCTAGATGATCTGAGGAGTTCAGAGTCTGATCTTCTGCCCAAACATTTCATTGTCTCACCTCTGCACATAAGACAAGCATCTTCTTAAGTATTGTTCTGCCAACAATCTTGTTCGAGGACCCTAAGAGAAGGCGTGCCCTAGGTTTGGTCATGCAAGCAATTCAACACTGCTGAGCACCTGTTGTGAGCTGGGGACATTTTCACACCAGCATTAAAGGCCAGGTTTAAAAATGCAAATGGATGCAGGACAATAATGGTTCAGCTGTATAAGAGAGGTGTGAAGCCTATGGGAATTCACAGAAGTGAGATCAGAGTCTGAAAAGAAAAGATGGAGGCTGCAGGAGGCCCTCTTCATGAAGGGAAAATCAGAGGCAAGTACTTAAAAAGTACTCTTGTTTAAAAAGAGATACAAGACAGTCCAGTCTTCAGAGGGACTTCTCATTAAAAGTTTCAAAATATAAAGAAATCAAAACTATAGACTATCAATTCATAATTTGATCATAGTGGATAAACGGCAATTTTCTCTCATGATTTCCACATTCTCATAGTTAAAATTATCTTCAGACATTGGTGTTACAATATTCAGTGACAAAATCATTTACCCTAAGGAAACAGTAACTCACAGGAAAGCTTCAAGGTATCGTTTATTAGTGCTCCTAGTGTCACAGAGTACACCTGCTATTTTTCTCTTATCTCAGGTACAAGATGTTATTGTCTCCAAATGTGAGCTGTGTTCTGAGAACTTGTAGATAACAGAGCAAGACAAGGAGCCACTCAGGCCCCACGGCCCCACCCTGGTCAGTTACTCACCCCTGTATTAGTTACTCATTGCTGCATAACAACCATCCCCCAAACCAAGGCTTTAGAACAAGGTATTTATCTTTGCTCCCATGTCTGTGGGTCTTCAAGGGTTCTGTGGATCTCCATTGGGATGGGTGGGGATGGCACTGCTTCCCACATCAGACCTGTGGTCCAGGTCCACCCACACATCTTACTCTGGAGTCAAGGCTGAAAGCCCAGCAGTCACCATGGGAACGTGTTCTCATGGCAACAGCAGAGACCCATGCTGAGTGGACATGTGTGAGATCTCCTGTGGTAAGAAACGGAACACGGTCTCTTCTGTGGATATACCATCAGGGAAGGCAAGTCCCGTGGCCGAGTCCAAAGCAAAGGGGCAGGGAAAGGCAGACGGTGAGGAGGGGAGGAGCGTGTGGACGCAGAGGGGGCTGGGGAGCCGGGCACACTCCAGTCTCCTGGAGCCTTTGCGACGTAGCTTTGCCCTCACTGTTTTGTGACTTTCTGAATGTGCATGGCAAGCCTTATGGTTTGCTTTATTTACCACCTTTATTTACATACTACAGAGGACGTCTCTTAGTCTATAAATGCAGCCCTACTATATGGCTTAAAATGCTAAAGCTATATACCATTGAGACTAAGAATTAACCTCTTTGATGAGGCTTTGTAAACCCTAGAACTATAGTTACTGGTCAGGTTTATCTTATTGCCCTTATCAGTGCATTTCTCGCGTGAGACATAAAGAGGCACCTAACCCACCACTACTATGTTTTTTCTTTAATACGTTCAGTAATAAGGGTGCCTTCTTTCTCTGAGATGATGAAATGTGTCAGTCTTTCTACTTGCCAGGAAGTGATACTATCATAGGGCCAGGATTCCATGGGCCACAGAGCAGGTACCAGCCAGCACTCCTGGAAAGTCTTCCCTGGCATCTTTTCACACCTGAGGAAGAGTCTCAGCTCTGTATTTGTAAGCTTGTTGTAACTAATTAGATAGGGTTTCCGGCATGTCCATAGTTAAAATTATGTTCCTTTCAGTTCAGTTCAGTTCAGTCGCTCAGTCATGTCCGACTCTTTGCGACCCCATGAATCACAGCATGCCACGCCTCCCTGTTCATCACCAGCTCCAGGAGTTCACCCAAACTCACATCCATCAAGTTGGTGATGCCATCCAGCTATCACATCCTTGGTCGTCCCCTTCTCCTGCCCCCAATCCCTCCCAGCATCAGAGTCTTTTCCAATGAGTCAACTCTTCACATGAAGTGACCAAAGTATTGGAGTTTCAGCTTTAGCATCAGTCCTTCCAATGAACACCCAGGACTGATCTCCTTTAGGATGGACTGGCTGGA
>SJYF01000373.1:3732893-3759435 GCA_006410515.1 Procapra przewalskii | reverse complement strand
GGTACACCTGTGGCCAATGCATGTCAATGTATGGCAAAACAAATACAGTATTGTAATGCAGGGAAATAACAATAATAATAAAAATTAAAAAAAAAAAAGAAAAGTGAACACGATTTGTGAAAGTCACTTAGTCGTAACCAATTGTTTGAGACCCCATGGACTATACAGTCCATGGAATTCTCCAGGCCAGCTTACTGGAGTGGGTAGCCTTTCCTTTCTTGAGGGGATCTTCCCAACCCAGGGATGGAACCCAGGTCTCCCGCATTGCAGGTGGATTCTTTACCAGCAGAGCCACAAGGGAAGCCCAAGAATACTGGAGTGAGTAGCCTATCCCTTCTCCAGCGGATCTTCCCTACCCAGGAATTGAACCGGGGTCTCCTGCATTGCAGGTGGATTCTTTACCAAATGAGCTATCAGGGAAGTTTAAACATGATTTAGGAAAATTAATTACTTTATAGTTAACCATTGGCATCATTTTTTGAAAAGGTTTGTAGACAGAGACAATTAACATATATAAATATTTTCTATTAGAATTGCTATACTTAAGTGTGCTAACCATTTATTGTATATATATCTAATATATAAGAACTTTCATAAGATTTTTTTTCTCAAGTCTGCGGGATTAGTTGAAACACAATGTTATTTAAAGACTGTCTCATTTCACCCTGTGTGACTATTGGCTGTTAAACTGCGTGTTACACATAAATGAGGAAGAGACAAGATAGCTTTTCATATGCTCATTAAAAACATTTAATCATGATTAAATCCCTTCTTTGAGTCGCTGCATCCTCTGTAAATTTTTTGATGACTTAATGTTGAGCAGATGACTTTCACAAAGTCATCTGTTTGGGGAATAAAGCTTGGGAGCTGTCGCTCAGTCCCAGGATGGGACACTCGTCCCAGTGTTCCTTGGGATGCTGTCAGCTTTCACGGAGATTTCTGAGTCCTTGAGCAGAGTCGCTGTAGTGCGAATGACCAAGAGCTCCTCAGAGTTTAGTCATTTACTGCAGCTTTTTTTGACATTTCCCAGAAGATCCAAGGGCTACTGTAACATACAGCCAGGCCTTGAGGCAAGTGCAAGGGAGACAGAAAACACTGGCCGACTAGATTCAGGGAGAAACGGCTCCGGTAAATGACCACAGCAGCCGTATCGAAGTGGGGGCGAGCAGGGCCTCTTTAGAGGGACATGCGTAATCCAGTGATAAGACTAAACCCAAAGCTAATCTCAGCTGGTGGACCTAGGCAGCCGTGAGGACGCTGACATGACCCCAGAGTATTTTCACTTATCCTGTCAGGCCAGCAGGCTGATCTCTCACAAGAGACCAGTGTATGTGAGCATCCGGACTCACGCGGGTGACATTTTATTTCTTCTGAATAGCCCAGAGAGCAGGGTTCACTCTGTACTGTCCCTGCTGTCTTAGGGCTGGTTCAGTGAATAGTGGAGCTCCAACAGTCAGTGGAGCTAATTAAAACCCAAGCATGGTGTGCTGCGTGCATGCTTGGTCGATCAGTAGCATCCAGTTCTGAGACCCTGTGCCCACCAGGCTCCTCTGTCCATGGGATTCTCAGCAAGGATCCTGGAGTGGGCTACCATTTCCTTCTCCAGGGTTCTTCCTGTGCAGGGATAGAACTGAGGGTGCCAAAAGATACCAGAGGTGATTTCCCTTAGGTTGCTGCCTGCTGGTTGGAAAGGGAAGTATGCCTCTCTCAGATGGTACAGCATCAAAGGTTCTGGGCAGGTAAAGCTGGAGACCCAGACCTCACTAACTCAGTCAGTTCAGCCACTCAGTCCTGTCTGACTCTGCGACCCCATGAACCACAGCACGCCAGGCTTCCCTGTCCATCACCAACTCCTGGAGCCTGCTCAAACTCATGTCCATCGAGTTGGTGATGCCATCCACCCATCTCATCCTCTGTCGTCCCCTGCTTCTCTTGCCTTCAATCTTTCCCAGCATCCGGGTCTTTTCCAGTGAGCCAGTTCTTCACATCAGGTGACCCATGTATTGGAGCTGCAGCTTCGACATCAATCCTTTCAATGAACATCCAAGACTGATCTCCTTTAGGTTGGACTGGTTGGATTTCCTTGCTCCCCAAGGGACTCTCAAGAGTCTTCTCCAGCACCACAGTTCAACACCATCAATTCTTCAGTGCTCAGCTTTCTTTAGAGTCTAACTCTCACATCCATACATTACTATTGAAAAAACCAAAGCTTTGACTAGACAGATCTTTGTTGGCAAAGTAATGTCTCTGCCTTTTAATAAGCTGTCTAGGTTGGTCATAACTTTTCTTCCAAGGACCTCACTAAGAGGGGCCCCTGTTTCAGTTACTCAGCCTATCGAATAGACTCTATTGTCTTCCCAAATCTATAACGGTTTAAATCAATCAGGCTACCGATTAGAAGCTTGCCTTATTTTTGCAAACAAATTAGATGATGATGAGATTCTTGCGCTCAGCCTTGTCCCACTCTTTGCGACCCCATGGACTGTAGCCCACCAGGCTCCTCTGTTCATAATATTTCCCAAGCAAGAACCCAGGAGGGGGTTGCCATTTCCTTCTCCAGGGGAGCTTCCCAACCCAGGGAGCAAACCCTGCTCTGCTGCATCGGCAGCACTGGCAGGTGGATTCTTCACCACTAGCAGCCCCTGGGAAGCCCAAACAAATTAGGCATACTGCTAAATCTAACCCCCTCTCCTACCACCAAAATGGACTTCTCTATCTAGGCGTTCTACCCACCTCCACAGTTTAAAGTGGAGATGAGAACAAGTGATTTTGTAACTCATATTATAAAACAGATTATTTGGGCCCCAGTACATTTTTGTCTTGATGTTTGAGATGTCAGGATATTTTCTGATGAAGTCAATCAAATAATTTGAAATCCCTGTGCATTCTTCTGCTGTTCAGATATCTAAATCTGAAGACACAATCTATTTGGAAAATGTCATGTAAGTTGGAGCAAAGAGGAGTGATGGTAGCTTTGAGCGAATTCAGTTTAATTCAATCAATATCCTCCTCAATTGAAAAGGAAAGATTCAGTGTTTAACTTCCATAGTCTTGATGTATGATGCTCCTGAGCCCTAAAGAGGAGGAATCCATGCCATTTATAAATGGTAGTCTCCACAACATAAATAATTGCTGTTTACACTCGGGGGTATCCAGGGATATCTGAAGATTGGTTTGCCATGTTATCTTATAGAGGCTAAACGGCAGCAATATTAACTATAAACATATTGCAAATCTGCTAACTCATGGATGATGTTTACTCCCAGATCTGCACTGCATTTTCCTGGATCCCAGAAGATGCTGTCCTATTCCTTTCACTGCAAAATAATATTGTCACTTACATCTTAGAAGCACAGCAGTAGCAGAAAGAAGTTTCTCTGCATCGAGTCAGTCAGTGTATGAATGCAGTAACACCTCCAAGAGCCACAAAGCCCACTGGGCTAGCCAATGATATTTTGTTTATAAGCCTGTCACTTTCCACATCAAAAAAGCCTGATGGAATGGACCTCTTAGATGTCCACCGTATCTGAGGGGCTAGGGAGGCCTGGGGCACTCATGCGTGCAGCTCTCCGTGCTGACATTAATGAATTCTGTCGAGCTTGTGTTTGCCATTGGGTCTGGGTCTACGTCTACACGCACATGAAGCAGTTTTATTGTTTTCAGCAATGGGAGCTGACACTGCTGAACTCCCGTGTAGGTCATTCCTCCCGCAAACATCGAGCTTGTCTGTTTGTACCTCTGGAGAATATGAAATAGGGCATCCCATTCACTCTTCCATCACACTTTTATGTGGTTACAAATTCCACTTAGAACATTAAGTCACAAAGCTCTAAATGCATGTTCCTCTTCGTGATTTCAAGTCCTTCGGATTAGTGTTAATCCTGGCATTAACTTTGTGAAAGAGACCACGGAAGGGAACACCTGTGACCCATGTCTCCATCACAGTGGGAACTGGCCTGTTGCAAAGAGGCTGAAATATGTAAAAGAGTCACTGCCTGAGCTTGGCAAGGTGCCTGGAGAGAACAGAGTGTTCTAGCTCCACCCAGGTGGGAGCTGGGAGGGGAAGGCAGTCCCAGGAGAGGAATGCTGCCCCAGGGGCAGCCTGGTAGCTCTCGTGAAGTCGAGTGCACAAGTCCATCACCCCTGGTACCCCTGAGGGTCTGGATGTGAAACAACCTCCCACTTGAAGCTCAGACTGTTGCCCACTTTGAGTAGTTCATGATGGAGACTGTCTACCTGGGTTCAAGTCCTTCCTCCATGGACGTGCTTGTGGCCCCAGCAAGTACTTGCCCTGACCCTTCTGCTGTATGTCAAGTGACTAAGTGGGGGCTTTGTTCTAGAGTTTGCATGAGGATCCAATGAGATGATAGAAGCCAAGCGTTTGGGGCAGCTCTGGCCACACAGAAGCTTTCAGAGTGTTGTCTGTTCTCCTCATCCTTCTTGAACTGCTCCTGGAGCCTTCAGAGGACCCTGCACCAGAAGCATCTTCACCATCCCATTACAGGGTCCTAGAGACCCTGGGCTTGTCCCACACAGAGGCCACACACAAGCTGCGGCCCTGCTCACCGCCATCTTGTGGCTCAGCTCCACTTAAACGGGAACGATTTCGTATAAAGTCACCGAAACTGGACAAGTGACAGCAAAGATGGGAATAAAACTTCCTTTCAACTAGCAGCCTCCCTCGTGGGTCTCCCTGGGGACACTTTCCAAATTGGTGAAGATGCCTCACTGTGTCTGGTATAACTTAGAGAAGTAACAGGAATCTCATCAGACATCAACTTATCATCTGTCAGTCCTTCATGCTGAGGACCAAAGTCTCAGGTGTTGTTCCTTCGCTGTTCAGTCACTGAGTCAGGTCTGACTCTTTGCAGCCCCGTGGACTGCAGCACACCAGGCTTCCCTGCCCTTCTCTGTCTCTTGGCGTTTGCTCAGATTCATGTCCACTGGGTCGGTGTTGCTATCTAACCATCTCATCCTCGGCTGTCCCCTTCTCTTTTTGCCTTCAATCTTTCCTAGTACCAGGATCTTTTCCATTTAGTCAGGTCTTTCTATCAGGTGGCCAAAGTGTTAGAGCTTCAGCACCAGCATCAGTCCTTCCAGAGAATATTAAGGGTTGATTTCCTTTAGGATTGACTGGTTTGATCTTCTTGCATTCCAAGGGGCTCTCAATTTCTGGGGTAGCTAACTCATTATTTTATAATGATTTTTATCATAATTCAGAGTGATGTTTACCAGCCTCATCCCTAAACTGGGAGGACATCTATCTTTTTGCAGCGTATATACTGACTATCCATATACCTGAGTAATGAAATACCAAGTAACTATTATGTTTTTGTATATTAATTTAAAATTAAGTTTCTTGGTAAACTTAATAATAGGTAAAATCTACAGGAGGCAACAATTTCCAGGGATCGCCCTTTCCATGTTCCTCAGGCAGGTACTTGTGGGTATTAACGGTTGCTGTGCCTCGTAGTGGGGAGGAGCGTGACCCTTTACGATCATTTAATCCCCCTTCTTCCTATCACAGATGGAAATTAGGAGCCAGTAGCTTGGATGACTTGTCCAAGGTTACCGGGTTTGGGTCTCATTTCAATATATTTTAAAATGTGTATGCAAATGTTTGCCTAAACAGAAATCTGACAGTGAATGAGTCTAGATGAGATCATTATCTTTCCAAAAATGACCTCAAAAGAATCATCTAAGTTTGTAAATGAATGACTCCAACTGGGATAACAAGAAGTCTGTCTTTTGTGTCAAGATGATATATGTTTAGACCCTGTTGCTGCTTTTCAGGTTGTAGCTCAAGAAGAGCTGATCCTAAGTCTTGTGGGCATTCAGTGGAAAATGAGTAATGGTCAAAGAGAGCTGTTGATTTTCAACAAAGTCCTCAAGGAGCCACATAGACAGAAGGAAATGTGAAAGGTTCTATCTTCTCAGCAGGCCAATTAAATAATCTTAAGTGTACACATGGTTTTTCCAGAAGTCATGTGCAGATTTGAGAGTTGGACCATAAAGAAGGCTGAGCGCCAAAGAACTGATGCTGGAGAAGGCTCTTGAGAGTCCTCTGGACTGCAAGAAGATCAAAACAGTCCATCCTAAAGGGAATCAGCCCTGAACATTCATTGGAAGGACTGATCCTGGAGCTGAAGCTCCAATCCTTTGGCCACCTGATGTGAAGGGCAGACTCACTGGAAAAGACCCTGATGCTGGGAAAGACTGAGGGCAGGGGGAGAAGGGGGCAATGGAAGATGAGACGGTTGGATGGTATCACTGACTCCACGAGTTTGCGTGAACTCCAGGAGATGGTGAAGAACAGGGAAGCCTGGCGTGCTGCTGTCCATTGGGTGGCAAAGAGTCGGACACGACTTAGCAACTGGACGAGAATAACAAGCGTACAAATGGCAGCAGCCTGGCCACCTTCGTAAGAAACTCACCATCCCAGCAGGTCCCAGGCCCCACAGTCTCGCCCGTGACTTCTCTTTTTTAGAGCACAACTGGGCCAGAACCAGCAAGTTAGAAGTGACGGGGCTGAAACTGGAGACCTGAACCAGCCTCGGGGTTCCTGGGAGCAACAAGCTGGGTCATCAGATTCCCTGTGCCTGTGTGCCTGTGCACACTCATGTGTGCACTTGCGGGAGAGAGGCAGGCAGGAAATCATTGAGCAAGTGACTCGAAATCTGCAAGCACACCCAGGCACACAGGGAAATACGATCCACTGCACAATCATACTTGAAAGTCAGTCATCCAAGGTGTGAGTCGGCAAACTTTTTTTTTATGTATCGCATTTTTTTCTTCCATATGCCAAGCATGTTACCCACCTACCCACAGTCTTTCACTAATGCCCAGTGTAGGACTCTGAAAGAAGGCAGCTCCGGCTGAAACGAGCAGAGTGGAGCCCTACCCATCAGATGCCCTCTCGCCTCTCCCCCAGCCCAGCCCTGACCTCAGAGGCAGTTGCAGTAGACCTAGTTTGGGTTCAGACACAGACATCTCACGTTGGCTGAATCTATGACTGCTCAATTTTATGCATCAGCTGGGCTAGGCTCTGGTGCCTTATGGCAGAGGTTGCTATGAAGGTATTTTTTAGATGTGATTATTTTTTTAATCAGTAGATGCTTCCCCCCACCCCCACAACCCTGTTCCTTAGACAAACCTCTGCAGACTGTCTCAAAATAACCACCCTATAGGGATCTGTACGGCAGGTTCTTTTATAGAACAGAGATGAGGTGGGGGTGGTTAAACAAAGTAAAAAGGCCGTTAATCTTGCAAATATCTCCTAGAATGGCCAAGCCTCACGCAGGGAGTGTGTTAATTTCTTCCTTCCTGCCATCCACAGGTGGACAGGGTTCTGAACAGAGGCAGTTTAGTTTAACCATCAGGCAGAGGGGCAGGATTCTCTGAGGCAGGCCACTGAATGATGATAAGAGTAAAAGCAGTGGAGAGCAAGTCAAAGACAACAGTTCCATCGCGGGGGTCAGAACTGGCTTTTCCCTGCAACACCACAACACTGGACACGCTTGCTTTGTGATGACCACGCGGCTGCAGGGCCCACACCCAAGGAGACGTATGATGTGTCGCTAGGCACAGACCCCGAAAGCGGAGCAGGCACCCCAAAACCTCGGTCCTAAGGGCACAGCCAGCAGAGAGGGAAGCCTGTCCTGGTTTGTCGAGAGGAGGTGATGGGTTTGATGTCGCCCCTGCTCTGCCAGTTCCAATCCCCTCTGTGCTTCCCTGGCCGGGGGTGTCCTTGTTTTGTGCAGCCATTTATGACAACACACATGGGTGCAAAGTTATAACATGCACAGTTGCAAGGTCAGGGCTCTGCGTCATCAGAGCTCGCCTCCCAGGAGCTCAGGGAATGAAAGCCTGGCCAGCACTCCAGCCCCCATGTTTCAGTGATTCCAAAGCTCGTGGGACCCGGGCAGGCTGGGATGGTCCCTCTGGTCACTCAGGTACCGAAGGGGCCGCACCCCATCGGGAATTGGTGCTCACCCAGGACAGGCTGCAGCATTTGCTCTCTGTCACTGAGGGTGGACCAGCCAGGCCATCAGTTAAGGACAGACCCACAGGATAAGGAAGGCAGGCTGGCAGGGCAGGTGCTGAGCAAGGCAACAAGACCCAGGCAGCTTCTTGGAGGCAGACTCCAACGGGGAAAGGGGCACACTGAATGTCCTGAGTGTTCCATTCAGTTCAGTTCAGTCGCTCAGTCGTGTCCAACTCTTTGCAACCCCATGGACTGCAGCACACCAGGCCTCCCTGTCCAACTCCCGGAGTTCAGTCAAACTCACGTCCATCGAGTTGGTGATGCCGTCCAACCATCTCATCCTCTGTCGTCCCCTCTCTCCTCCTGCCCTCAATCTTTCCCAGCATCAGGGCCTTTTCCAGTGAGTCAGCTCTTCACATCAGGTGTCCAAAGGATTGGAGTTTCACCTTCAACATCAGTCCTTCCAGTGAACACTCAGGACTGATCTCCCTTAGAACGGACTGGTTGGATCTCCTTGCAGTCCAAGGGACTCTCAAGAGTCTTCTCTAACACCACAGTTCAAAAGCATCAATTCTTCAGCGCTCAGCTCTCTTTATAGTCCGACTCTCACGTCCATCCATGACCACTGGAAAAACCAAAGCCTTGACTAGACGGACCTGAGTGTTAGGACGTGGGAAAGACTCGGCCACCATGCCTGGAGCTGTGCAGAAAGGACACACCCATCAAGGACGGGGGCTACGCGGCTGCTCATCCGGATTCCTCCGGTCTCGGGGACATTGCCCAGGGAGAGGTGTGTGCTGCCAGCTGAGAGCAGGGGACACGCCTGTGACACCCGAGACCCTCCGACTCTCTTCTCCACCATCTGGGTGACGGGAAGACCAAAGGACCTCCTCCGTGTTTCCTAGAAACCTACAGCGGGACCACACTGCACACGCCACACCCTGGCAGCCTGGGAAGCCTGTGACATTTCCCTGTGGGCGAGAATCCCCCGCCCAGAACCCACTCCTGTGTTTTTCCAATTACTTCTAGTTCACTTTATGTGTGTTTTCCTTTCATGTTCCTTTGTATCCCTATCAATTGATGGGGTATATTTATTATATATTTTCAGGGTTTTTTTCCACTATAGGTTATTACAAGATAATGAATATAATTCACTGTGTGTTAATCGCTCAGTTGTGTCTGTCTCTTTGCAACCCCGTGGACAGTAGCCCTCCAGGCGTCTCTGTCCTTGGGATTTCCCAGGCAAAAGTACTGGAGTGGGTTGTCATTTCCATAGTTCTGCTAGACAGTGAATCCTGGTTGCTGATCTCTTTAACCCAGAATAGTTTATACCCTCAGTGCCTGTGAATACGGTCACTTCTTTAATAACACTCTGCTGCCAGCCTTCTGGAGTGTAGATGTCAAAATAAAGCCCACAGAAGGTGGTCTGAACAACGGAACTTTTGAGGAAAGGGCTCAGTGCCCCACCTGGAGCAGGTGTGGTGAATTTCAGGGGCGTGATTTTCTGGTTCCAGAATTAACTCCAGACAATACCTCCCAGAGGGAAATAGAACAGAGTCTATGGGACATTTTGTCTGGTTACATCGATTGTGTTGACTTAAATTTTACATAATAATTAGGGGGCATTTAAAACCCATCCACAGTGAACAAACTTTGAAATAACACTTCAGTCTTAGCAAAGTATTTGTAGAAAACAGCACACAGACTGAAATGTATTTGCAGAGCCTAAATCTTAAGGCAATTTATCTGTTACTACCTGGAAGGGATGTGCGTTTTCCATTTTATTCCATCTGAAAGAAATCTAAAGCATTTCCTTTTCCATCCCATGTCAATGAGAAGACTCTAACACTGGGAAAGATCGAAGGCAGGAGGAGAAGGGGACAACAGAGGAAGAGATGGTTGGATGGCATCACTGACTCGATAGACATGAGTTTGAGTGAACTCCTGGAGTTGGCGATGGACAGGGAGGCCTGGCGTGTTGCAGTCCATGGGGTCACAAAGAGTCGGACACGACTGAGGGACTGAACTAAACTGAACCGAACTGAGGTCCTAAACCTCTACTCTGACATCTTTTGTCTTTGGCTGAAGATGGTATTTAAAGTGGAGGCTTCTGGCATATTGGTGAGTTTCTCAGTTCCCCTGGGTCTCTCCCATCTATATGTGTTATTCAGCTTGTGTTTGGTTTTCTCCTGTTAATCTAGCTCATGTCTGTTTCATTCTTAGACCAGCCAGTTAACCCCGGAATGGCAGAGGAAAGTGTCTTCCTTTTCAACAAAAGGAATGAGTCTGTGAGATGAGTGAGTTACCTTTCAAACAGGCTTAAACTAAAACTTATTTTTCTTATTAGTTTAGATAATTGTGAAAGGTTTTTAGAACATCTGCTATTGAGCAGATACACTTCCAAATTTAAACATGGCTGGCAAAAGAAGAAAAAAAAAAAAGGATGTGTGAGAAATGTGCAGCGAATATGCAACCCAAACGCCACCTACCTAACCTCAACCCACAGTCTGGGTTCCACCCACCTGAAGTCCCTCCCTGACATCTGATTGGCCTCAGAAAGCCTCCAGCACAGCCGGCCTCACTGGGAGCTTTGGGAGGTTCAGTCCTGGGACATCTTGTCCCCAAGAGGTAATTCAGGAGGATTACTGTTGGACTTCTTCCAGATATGATGCTTCCTGGGAGTCTGGGAAACATGTTCCGCTGGGCCAGGGGCAGACAGTGAGACAGCATGGGCCCTGACCCCCACGTGCCGCAGAGCTTCCCTACCGCCTGCTCAGCCCCTCAGCTGTGCTGGGCTCCGTGCGACCCCGTGGACTACAGCCCACCAGGCTCCTCCATCCACGGGGTTCTCCAGGGAAGAACACTGGAATCTGTTGCCGTGTCCTCCTCCAGGAGCTCCTTCCGACCCAGGGATCGAACTCTTGTCTCCTGTGCTGGCAAGCGGGTTCTTTACCACTAACAGCACCTGGGAAGCCCTTTCCCACCGCATGTACCCATATTGTTTGCCGACATCTCTGGGGATGACTCTGTTTCAGGAACAAGCCGTTTGTTAGATTCTTTAGGTAGTGAGGGAAAAGTAAAAAGAGAGAATTCCCAAATCTTCTCTTTCTTAAAAATAGCCAGCCTAAAATAAGCCTCATGCCAAAGAGACACATTCGTAGGGCAATGGAGCGGGGGGCAGACTCAGCTTCCCTACAGCTGTCAGCCTGCTCGTGAAGCAGAGACTCCGATTACCGGAAACGTATTTTTTTAAAAAACATCGTCAACAATACCAAGTGTCTAAACTCTAATTTTATTTTCAACATGTAGACAGGCAGTCTTAAAAGGGAAAGGATGCCGGCTTTGGTTTTGAAAAATAATGTCCACTCTGCCATCCTCTGGGCCGCTAAGCAGTAAATAATTGAAAGGCAAAGAGAAAACCATCCAGAACAGCTGTCTTCCGCGCTCCACGGTCACTGGTGAATAAAGCAAATTAAGCTTCACCCTCATTCTCAGGCTGCATACCCTCTTAAAAAAAAGATCCCACTTGGTCTTCTCAATGTTCATTGAGCTTTCATGGCTCAGCTCCCTTGCTCACGCTGTTCTGGCTGTTTGGAGCCTCATTTTCCTTCTTGCTTAAGCCACACATATTATTCAAGAGCCAGTTCAGTTGTCTTGGGGAGACTGTCCCTCTGCCCTGCCCCCTCCCCATAGACCTCTGTTTGGCTCATCATTGAACTCCTGGTTGCCTGGCATCTGATTTCACGGAAAACCTCTTGCGGACTCTTAACAAATGAGCCATGTGAGATTTCAGAAGTTCTCAGGTGCTTTTTTTTTTTTTTTTTTTGGCGTTAAATAGTAAATCCCTCTGCTGCTAGGATAAGATGCGTTGTTTACTCCACTAGAATATGATTTCTTAAAGGAAGACTTGCCCTATTTGTCTTTTCTTTTCCTCCTCATCCCACCCAGTACTTCTCCTTGAATGTGATCAGTGTTCAGTAGGTGCTGACTTTTTTAAGACTTTAAGTTACACTGCTAACAGTTTTCTTTTTAATGTAAGGTATTCTTTTCTGCCAGGTGGTTCAGTGGTAAAGAATCTGCCCCCAAACAGGAGACTTGGATTCAGTCCTGGGGTCAGGAAGATCCCCTGGAGAAGGAAATGGTTGCCCACTCTGGTGTCCTTGCCTAGAGAATTCCATGGACAGAGGCGCCTGATGGGCTATAGTCCACTGGGCAGCAAAGAGTCAGACATGACTGAGTGTCTGAACAAAGCACCAGCGTTCTTTTCTATCAGCCCATTTTTGCAGGTAGAATAGTTCCTCCAACCCCCTGCAAAGGCGCCCAGGCCCCCACCTCTGCCATCTGCGAGCCTGTCACTGACATGGCAAGAGGGACTTTCTAGTTGTCACCGGGGTCACCGACCTTGAGGTGGGGCAATTATCCAGAGAGCTCCATCCAATTGTGCGTTCTTAAAATCAGAGAACACTTCCTGGCTCTGATCGAACATGGATATGGCGACAGAGGAAAGCTGGAGAGATGCAGCCTGAGGATTCAGCCCATCACTGATGATTCTGAAGATGGAGGAGGGGATCAGAAAGGAAGGAATGTGGCAGCCTCTAGAAGCTGAAAAAGAGAGCGTCAGTCTCCCAAGGCCGTCGTCACAAGTAACCACAGACAAGGGGAGCTTAAAATCAGTAAATTTCTGTCTTCCAGTTCTGGAGGCTGGGAGCCTGCATGCAAGGGGTCACAGGGCCATGCTCTCCCCACACTCTAGGGAAGGGCCCTTCCTTGCCTTCTCCAGCTTCTGGTGGTTGCCCGCAATCCCTGACATCCAGGTGCATCCCTCCAGCCTCCCTGCCTCCTTCCTCACACAGTGCTTTCCTGTGTCTTTGTCAGTCTACTTCTCATGTGCGGTCATTAAACGTTGCATTACGGCCCACCCTAATCCAGTGTGGCGCTTCCCCAGTGACTCAGGGGTTAAGAATCTACTGCAATGCAGGAGACAGTGCAAGAGATGTGGGGTTCAGTCCCGGGGTTGGGAAGACCCCCTGGGGGAGGGCACGGCAGCCCACTCCAGCATTCTTGCCTGGAGAATCCCACGGACAGGGGAGCCTGGTGGGCTACCATCCTAGGGTCACAAAGAGTCAGACACAGCTGAAGCAACAGCAGGAGATCCAGTATGACCTCATCTTCCTTTTCATTTTATTGGAGTATAGTTGAGAGCTGGACCGTAAAGAAGACAGAGAGCCCAAGCACCGATGCCTTCAAACTGGTGTTGGAGAAGACTCCTGAAACCCCCTTGGACAGCAAGGAGATCAAGCCAGTCAATCTTCAGGGAAATCAACTCTGAATATTCACTGGATGGACTGATGCTGAAGTTGAAGCTCCAGTATTTTGGTCATCACATGCAAACAGACAACTCACTGGAAAAGTCCCTGATGCTGGGAAAGATCGAGGGCAAGAGGAGAAGGCAGCATCAGAGGATAAGATGGCTGGATGGCATCACCAGTGCAATGAACATGAACTTGGGCAAACTCCAGGAGATGCTAAGAGACAAGGAGGCCTGGTGTGCTGCAGTCCATGGAGTCACAGAGTTGGGCACGACTGGACCACTGAAAGCAACAACATAGTTGGTTTACAATGTTGTGTTAGCTTCAGGTATACAGCACAGTGATTCAGCTATGCATGCCAGCAGGTGCCCCTGCTCAGTCCTGTCCAACTCTTTGCAATGGACTGTAGCCGGCCAGGTTCCTCTGTCCATGGGACTTTTCAGGGGATCTTCTCAACCCAGGGATCGAACCCATATCTCTTATGTCTCCTGTATTAGTAAGCAGATTCTTTACCACTGAGCGACCTGGGAAGCCCCGATTCAGTTATACATGTACAAATTTATTCTGTTTTAGATGCTTTTCTCATATCTGGAGAAGGAAATGGCAACCCACTCCAGTGTTCTTGCCTGGAAAAGCCCATGGACGAAGGAGGCTGGCAGGCTACAGTCCAAGGGGTTGCAAAGAGTCGGACACGACTGAGAGACTTCACTTCCACTTTTTCACTTTCTGATACAGGTCATCCCAGAATCCTGAGTAGAGTTTCCTGTGTTATACAGCAGATCTTATGCATAGCCGTGTGTGTGTGCTCATCCCAGGCTTCTGATTTATTCCACCCTCCCACTTCCCCAGTTGGCAACCATAAGTTGGCTTTTGATATCTATATGTCTGTTTCTGTTTCCTAAATAAGTTCCTTTCTTTTCTTTTTTAGAAAAATTAGACTCCACATATAAGTGGCATCATATTACAGTAGTCTTTCTCTGTCTGACTTACTTTACTGAGGATGATAATCTCTAGGACCACTGTGAAAGTTGCTCGGTCGTGTCCAACTCTTTGTGACCCCATGGAATATACAGTCCAAGGGATTCTCTAGGCCAGAATACTGGAGTGGGTAACCTTTCCCTTCTCCAGGGGATCTTCCAAACCCAGGGATCGAACCCAAGTCCCCCACGTTGCAGGTGGATTCTTCACCAGCTGAGCCACAAGGGAAGCCCCTAGGATCACGTATGTTGCTGCAAATGGCATCGTCTCCTTCCTTTTCGTGGCTAAGTAAGATTCCATTGTATGTATGTGCCCCTCCTCTCTATCTGTCTCTCTGCTGGCATTTAGGTTGCTTCCACGCCCTGACCATTTTACACTGTGCTGCAATGAACGCTGGTGTTCATGTATCCCTTTGGATCAGATTTTTCTCTGGACATAGGCCCAGAAAGTGGGATTGCAGGGTCATAGAGAGGCTCTATTTTGTTTTTCAAGGAACCTCCATACTGTCCTCCATAGTGGCTATGATGATTTACTTTCCCACCAGCAATGTAGGAGGGTTCTCACCTCACCACACTGTCTCCAGCATTTATTGTTTGTAGAATGTTTAATGATGGTCATTCTGACAGGTACAGGACGACCTCATCTTAATTTCACTGATGGCATCTGTAAAGACTCTCTTTCCAAAAAAAGGTCACCCTCTGAGACTCCAGATAGACATGCATTTGGAGGTACATCACTCCAGCTAGTTCACTCTGTTAGAACCTCCACAGGGAACACAGCCCGTTGATTTTTGTCCAGTGAGGACCATCTCACACTCCAACTTCCAGAGCAATACAATCACACAGCTGCACTGGCTGAGTCATTCCACTGAGTAATTTGTTCTAGCAGCCTCAGGAAGCTGTGGATGGTCCAGGCTGGAGGCACTGATCTTGTCTTGTCAACCGCACACGTTCCATTTATCCTGTGCTCTCTCCATTCATGAAGACAACACATTCTGAATATGACAGAATAACATAATTCACTGCCGACGATCCATAATAAATTCCAATAAGGGGCACAATGAAATTTTGTCAAGTCCCCTGTGCTTCTTGTTGTCGGGAAAGTACAAATGGCTGTGTTATCATATACGATGTTTTGTTGGAGACTATAAAACTGGCTCTAAACCATTAGCACCCACAGAGGACCTTGGACTTGATACACCGAGCGTGACTCCGGTGGCCCCACGCTCTCACGCTCCCTCCTTAGAACCTGCCCAATCACAGCGAACAGAGGCAGCGAACCCAGAGATTTCTCTTTGTTCACGGCTAAATCTGAGAAACTGAGATGATACACGCAAGACACCTTTATGCTTCCTCATGCACGACTATGTGACTAGCAGGGTAGTGTAGCAAAGACTGAGCTACCACCTGCCAGCAATAGGCACGCATCCTACACTCCTTAGAAAGGAACTTTTGCGAACTTAAAAACACTGCTTTGAAGATACTATTTAATCCACCTATTCTTTTTCCATTCAGACTGTTTCTTCATTTTAGTTCAACAAAGGTCATTAAATTTTTTTTTTTTCCTACTGGGGCATACCGATTAACAAACAATGCTGTATAGTTTCAGGTGAGCAGCAAAGGGACTCAGTCATACAGACATATGTATCCACTCTCCCCCTCAATCATACATACATATGTATCCACTGTCTCCCAGACTCCCTCCCATCCAGGCCTGCGAGCAACATCGAGCAGAGCCGTATAGGTCCTTGATGCTTATCTATTTTAAATACAGCAGTGTGCACATGTCCGTCCCCAGCTTCCTAATTGTCCCTACCCCCATCCTTCCCCTGGCAACCATGTTTGTGCTCTTAAGTCTGGGAGTCTCTTTCTGGTTTGTAAGTAAGCTCATTTGTATAATTTCTTTTTAGATCAAGGAAATTTTTATTTTTTTACAAAGTAAAGCAGGCAGCAGCAGGAAGGGAAGGTGGGCACCAGCGAGGCGGGTGGGGGTCGGACTCTGAGGTTGGCAGAAATGATCATACTGTCAGGAGTGCAGTTCTGATGGCTGCCCCCACCCCAAACTGCCCAGGAGCATGTGGGGCTGGGGTCCTTAGGAGACAGTCAAGCCCCATAAATTAGTATAGTGTGTTAGTCACTCAGTCATGCCTGACTCTTTGCAACCCATGGACTGTAACCCACTAGGCTCCTCTATCCATGGGATTCTCCAGGCAAGAATACTGGAGTGGGTTGCCATTTCTTTCTCCAAGACTTGTTGAAGGGATTAAGTTAGTCTAAATTTTTGTCTAATAGCATGTCACAAGGATGATGCTGGGTTTTTCATTTTTATCCCTCAATTTGGAATTTTCATCTCATGTTATTTGATTGAAATTTGAAGATTATGATATAGATTTATAACATGTTCTTCCAATACAAAATGTTTATACTTTTAAACAGAACACCTTTCAAAAATCAGAGGAAATAAATTAGGAGGAATTTGGAAGGCATTATGCTGTTAGGGGGCTTCCCTGGGGGCTCAAATGGTTAAGAATCTGCCTGCAGTGCAGGAGATCTGGATTCAATTTGGGTTGGGAAGATCCCCCAGAACAGGGAATGGCTACCCACTCCAGTATTCTTGCCTGGAGAATTCCATGCACAGAGGAGGTTGGCAGGCTACAGTTCATGGGGTCACAAAGAGTCAGACATGCCTTAGTGACTCACACACGCACACATACAAACACACACACGCTGTTTGGAGGTATGATTCCATTAGGAGCTAATTGCATTTTTGCCACAAATTTTGACATTATGTATACGACATATGCATGATCATATATGTGTCTCTCTGAGTTTGTGTTTCTGTAAAGAGATGGCAGCATACTGTGTGTATTTTCTGACACGTATCACAGAAAACGGCATTGGATAAATTCCCCATTGCTGTGTGTGTGTTCAGGTTCAATGGATTTCTACATTAAGCCCCTCAAATGAGATCAGAATTCGCACCAAATTAGCAAATGCATAGCAGAGGATAAATTTCATCTTTGACATGGTCTCTTGGGAGACTTCTAGGCATTTTTATATGAAATGAGGAGAGAGATAATCTCCAGAGTGAACCCAATTTGCCTTTGTGTCCCCACAAAAGCATGCAATAACATTCATTCACGGTACATTAACGGTCCGGTGGATTTTATTGTACAGATCGTGGGCAGTGTCTCAGGGCTCTGGGTGAGCTCAGTCGGGATCCCCACAGCCACGTGCAGCTATTTCACGTGTCCTCGGGGTGCCCAACACACTGAGAGAGGGAGGCAGTCCTGATGTTCACAGCCACATCCCGCACATCCCTGCTCTGGAAGGCTGACCGGGCAAGATGGTTGTAAAACTAAAGTCTAGTGGCAACTGCAAAGCACGTTCATATCAGCGCCTTGAGGCTGGGAGTGCAGACGCGGTGACCAACACGAATGTCCCCAAGCAGCTAAGCACTCCGAAAGCCGGTCCCGTTTCCTGCAGGCTCAGACCCACAGGGTGTGCGCGGCTTCTCAGGCCACTGTCTCCCACTCTCCAGAATGAAAGGGCTATCAGCGGGCCACTGTCGCTCTTGCAACGTCCTCTTTGTTGGAGTACAGTTAACTTACAACGCTGTGTTGGTTCCAGGTGTACAGCAAAGTGGTTCAGTTATACATAGAGGTTTTTATATATAGGTATATTCTTTTCTTTTTTGGTTGTTTTCCATTATAGGTATTGCAGAGTGTTGAGTAGAGTTCCATGTGCTATACAGTGGTCTTTGTTGGTTATCTATTTTCTATATGTGCCACATGTCCAAATCTTTGGGACCCCATGGACTGCAGCCCACCAGGCTCCTCTGTCCATGGGATTCTCCAAGCAAGAATACTGGAGTGGGTTGTCAGGCCCTCCTCCAGGGGATCTTCCCAACCAGGGATTAAAACCAGGTCTCTGGCATTGTAGGCTGATTCTTTACCATTTGAGCCACCACGGAAGCCCAAGAATACGGGAGTGAGTAGCCTAGGGTATCTTTCCAATCCCAGAATGGAACTGGGGGGTCTCTTGCATGACAGGCTGATTCTTAACCAGCTGAGCTACCAGGGAAACCCCATTACTTTAAAACATATGCTAAATTACCAGGTATATTTTAAACCAAAATGGATTTTCTTTTGCTTTTAGAAGAAGCTGTCTGATCAGGGTGAAGATGGATCCATTAGCCCTGCTGGCGGCTGTGGAAAGTGGCTGGGAGACGTCTTTAAAATGATATGGCTGATATGAGTCTCAGGCCTTGTCTCAGGAGACTTAAGCACAATCCAGGTATTGATCTTATCAGTGTTGATAAAAACCCTGGGGAAGGCAGAGGAAATCAAACCAGCCTTTCTTTTCTGATTAAGATACAAGACAATTAAAGCTGGGGCTTAATAGGGTGGGGCTCCACCCCCACCCTCACCCCAACCAGGCTTCTCCAGTTGGGGGGTTGGGGTTCATTGTCTGGCAGCATGTCTCCCAAGTCCTGATGGGTCATGAATATTCATGAGCTCTAGACCCTTGCCCATCAGCAGAGCTCAGCCCTTTTGTGCCTCTGCAGCTTCCAGGCTTTATATTCAACTCTGACATTATTCAGTCCTCTGAGTTTTTTTTTTAAGGTAACACTGTTTATAGAAGAACCCCAGCTCTTAAATAATTTGTGGATGGCAATGTGAAATTAAAAGGCTCTGAATTTATGCTCACAGAGTGGAAGGCATCTGCTCCCTGGAAAACAAAGTGCTATAAATATCAATATTAGACAAGAATTCCAGTCTCTCCTCCCCCAACTCGGGCATTTCAGACTCAGGGATTTAATGATCAGCAAGTCCAATTAGTCCTCTACCCGCGGAATATGGCGGCTTGATTATTTCCAAGACTTTAATGTCTAATTATTTACAGAACATTTAGCTGAGGGCAGAGAGACCATGAAAGAAGCTCCTGACCTTCAGGCTCTTTCTGAAGTACACTTCCTGGCGGGGGGGCCTGAACAGACCTGCTCCCAGGAAATCACCGTGGTTTTCCTTTCAAATCACTGCCCAGCGTCAAACTTAATTATCTCCCTGCCGTGGTACAGGGGAGATGCTGAGATGGAGTCCCATGGATTGTTAGCATGCTTCTCCGATTTTTCATAATGACCCTTTCTCAGCCTTTACTTACATTGTTGCCGACAAGTAGCGATTAAAGGACACAAAGAAAGTGTCTATTTTAAGTTTGGGTGCTAATATTTGCCAGACCCGACTATTTTCAGCTAAGTAGATGCGCTCTGTGTGTGTGGGAGGGCATGGTGCCCGGAACAGAAAGACACATAGTTTCTCTCCATCCCCCAAGTCATTTCCAAATTGAAACCCAGAAACGTGAGCAGGAGAGCAGGGAAGCTGGAGAGAGGCACAGCTATGATCACGGATATTTTTAACAGCTTTGTTATCATCTGCAGATCACGCAGGTTCCCTCACGTCCAGGGTTGTGATTCAGTGGTTTTCAGTATATCCACAGACATGTGCGACCATTATCACAGCCAATTTTAAAACATTTCCATCATCTCTCAGAGAAAATTCACATGTGTGTGTAATATGTGTTAGTCACTGAGTCGTGTCCGACTTTTTGTGACCCCTGAACTGGGCAGCAAGAAGATCCAACCAGTCCATCCTAAAGGAAAGCAGGAGATGCTGAATGTTCTTTAGAAGGAATGATGCTGAAGCTGAAACTCCAGTACTTTGGCCACTTCATGCGAAGAGTTGACTCATTGGAAAAGACTCTGATGCTGGGAGGGATTGGGGGCAGGAGGAGAAGGGGACGACAGAGGATGAGATGGTTGGATGGCATCACCGACTGGATGAACGTAATTTTGAGTGAACTCCGGGAGTTGGTGACCGACAGGGAGGCCTGGCGTGCTGCAGTCCATGGGGTCAAAGAGTTGGACACGACTGAGCAACTGAACTGAACTAAACTGAACTGAACGTAGCCTGCCAGTCTCCTCTGTCCATAGGATTCTCCAGGCAAGAATACTGGAGTGGGTAGCTTCTCCAAAGGATCTTCCCGATGCAGGGGTCAAACCTGGGTGGGTCTCCCGCATCGCAGGCAGATTCTTCACTGTCTGAGCCACAGGGCTTCCCTGAGAAAGCCACACCTGTAGTTATCGCCCACCCCCTCCCCTCCACCCCTCATCCTTTTTCCATCTGCTTTCTGTATGTATCAGTTTGCTTATTTGGGACTTTTCACATGAAATGAATCACACAGTATGCATTCTTCTGTGACTGGCCTCTTGCATCTAGCATGCTGTTTTGAAGGGTCATCCCCGTTGTATCACATATCAGAGCTCCATTCATTTTCCTAGCTGATTATATTGCATTGTTTGGCTAGACCACATTTTCTCTGTCCACCTCCACTGATGAACACTTGGGTTGTTTCCACCTTTGGGGTGTCACGAATAAAGCTGCTGTAAATATTAGCGCGCAAGTGTCTGCGGGCTATGCCTTTCCATTTCTCTCAGGTATAGGACCAGGTTTGCTGGGCCGCATACAATGAGTTGCTTGAGGAACGGCCAGACTGTTTTCCAGAGCGGCTTACATTTTACGCTCCTTCCAAGAGGGTAGGGGAGCTCCGAGGCTTCACTGGGATTCATATGTCCGTTCACACTCACATGCTGCACCCCCATCCCCAGCAACCCCATTCTCTCTGAGTGGGAGTAGGGCCACCGGGCACCAGCTCTCTTTGCCCTTCCCCTCACCAGACCTCCCGGTACAGACCCGGCAGAAGCGCTCGGGAGAGTCAGCCCCGTCGCTGGCCGGCAGGGACGCTCTCATCGGTGGGTGAACTGGTGCTCCCATTGGTCACGAGACAGGGTGGACCCGGTGATTTCTCCATTCCAGGTGAAGGGCTCCTCCTGGTCCTGTGCGCATCACCTGGACTTACCAGGGCTGCCTCATTTCATTCCTCTGAGGTGCAGTGGGCACAGGTGAGCAGAACTTCCATCTTGTCTCTGTAGAGCCACTTCTGTCTGTGAAACAGGAGCTGTGGACTCCTCCCCCTCAGCCTTAATAACCTTGTTTACAACCGTGCTGGAAAAAAAGTGCCAGAGTGTGTCACAATAATGACCCAAGGTAACTGTCCACCCCGGAGCTCCCGTCCTTCCTTTTCTCCCTCCTTCCTTCCTGCAGGATGGATGTGAGGTCATGGAACCCACTCAACTTATTCAGCACTCTCAATGGAAAGAAAAAGGCCAGTACTCACCCTCTGGTGTTTAAATTAAAATTCTAATGATCATTTAAAAAAATCCATTTTATGTTGGCGTAGAGTTGATTAACAATGTAGTGTTAGTTGCGTGTGGACAGCAAAGTGATTTAGTTATGCATATATATATATATATATATATGTTCTTTTTCAAATTCTTTTCTTGCTAAGTTATTACAGAAAACGTATTGAGCAGAGTTCCCTGTGCTATACAGTAGGTCCTTGTTGGTGATCTGTATTAAGTATTGCGGTGTGCACATGTCCATCCATCCCCGTCATTTTGGATGCATCAGAGTTGGGCTTGGATGGTGTTTTTATTGACTCCTGCTTAATCACTTGGTGGTTTCCGACTGACTCTTCTGTTGATGGGATTTCTTAGGCTAGAACACTGGAGTGGGTTGTCATTTCCTTCTCCAGGGGATCTTCCTGACCCAGGGACTGAACCCACATCACCTGCATTGCACGTGGATTCTTTCCTGTCTGAGTCACCAAGGAAAGCCCTTTTTTTTTTGGCGGGGTTGGAAACACTAAATATGAGAAAATCCCAGGATGGCTAATTAAATGTATTCATTAAGTTCTCTTCCTAAATACTGACTTTCTTTCCTTGTAGTGTTAAAATGCTGGACTGTTAGTTGTTTTCATGATAATTATAGTCACATTTACAAACCTCTGGCATCCACTGATCTAAACAGCAGGGATCAGGAAATATTTCTCCTAAAGGGCCAGATAGTAAATAGTTCGATTTTGGCGGGCCCTACAGACTGTGTTGCACTGACTTATTTCTGCTGTCGTAGATGATGGGAGACATGGAAAGTGGTTAAGCAACAGATACGGTCACTGTGCCCACCCCTGGCCCTTAGGGGCATCGCAGGGAGTGGCTGGCCAGGGTAGAGACACTTCTCTGTCTGCAGAAGATGCAGCCAGGACAGCAGGGCTGGGGTGACGCCTCCATCTTCCCTTCTGCCTGAAGAGTTAGTGTTGATAATGTTCTCGAAGCCCAGGTCAGCAGCTGAATGTCAAAGTTGACGGGTAGTGAGGATGGTGGTCAATCAGTGAATCACTGGAGTTAACCCCACAGAGGGGCTTGTGACCAGTATATTGTAGGTGGAGCTGTGGTCCTGCCAGAATGAGCTGCAGCGGGTGGCTCGCCTGGAACAGGGGCTCCCAGGCAAGCAAGGAAGCCGACCATCCCAGGTGCAGTCTGGGAGGCGAGAGAGACAGGAGAGGAAGAGGCCCCAGGGAAGGATGTGAACAGCACTTTTCCATGCCGGGCCAGGCTGGAGGAGTGGCTGGAGCCCAGGTAGAAAGCCTTCAGTGGAGTCCTCACTGCCTGAGGTGGAACCTACCTCTCCTGGAAGGACTAAGTCACAAGGACCCAGGGTGGATGGAGGCGGTCTTGGGAAGCTGGGTAGAATTATGTGATCCTTACTGGGCCACATTTAACTTAGGACACATTCTCTTTTTTTCACTCACATGAACTACTTTATTCCTTTTTTAAAAAGCTAAGTCATTTTTCATGTTCCCATACCATCAAAAGGACATATACGCACTACAGTGTGTAAAATAGATAACAGATGAGAACCTGCTGTGAAGCACAGGGAACTCTATTTAGTGCTCGCAGTGACCTAAGTGGGAAGGAAATCCGGAAGAGAGGGGACCCGTGTGCACGTGGCTGAGTCACGGTGCTGCCCAGCAGAAATTAGCAGAGCAGTGTAAAGCAGCTATACTCCTATAAAAACACCGTGAAAAAAGAAAAATTGAGAAATACATTATTCTGAAGGAAGTCTGTGGCTTAAAGATAAATGTACCCTAGATTATAAAACCTGAACACACAGGGAACCTAGAAAACTGAATATTCAGCTTAACAATGAATGTATGGCCACATTCAAGGTGCTTAAGGATGACGTAAGGTCTTTGTCTGTCCCTGGAGCCTCACAGATGTGCCTCAGGTGATGTGCTGTTTCCAGTCTTCACCTGGGCCCCAAGCGGGGCACTTCCTTCACAGACTCTGCAAGTATGCTAGTGATGCCCTTGAATATGGAATGTTCCACAAGCTCCTAGGAAGGTAAGGTGACGGCGCAGTCTTGTTACTAGTCTTTCAGATTGAGTGCTTTTCTAGGGATCTGATTAAAGTTTGGTCTTGTGACTCTGTATTATTAACAGAGCCAATGTTTACTGGGCACTTCCTATTTCCAGACACTGTTCTATGTGTTGGATCTTCTGGCAGAAGAACTGCGTGCACGGCAAGATAAATGGGCGTTACGGCAACAACACCCTCTCAGCTTGCCTGGTCTCGAGATTGCATCTTGAAGCTAAAGTGTTGGAACACACCGGGACCTAAGGACACAAGGTTGGAGCCTTGGTGTATTAGTCATCCAAGGTGTGTAACAAGTCACCCCCAAACTTAGAGGCTTCAACAGGTCCTCCTTCAGTTTCTGTGGGTCAGGAATCCAGGACTGGCTTAGCTCTGGGTGGTCCTGGGCTGAGGGTCTTTTCTGTGAATTGCTTATGCTCTATGGGCTGGGCTGTAGTCATCCTAGGACTCAGGCAGGGAATAGCCAGGATTCAGCTTCTCATTTTCGACAGACCTCGGTCCTCTGCCAGCTGTGGATCAGACACTTGAGCTCCCAACCATGTGGCCTCTGCCTGGGGCTGCTCCCAGCATGGCGGCTGGCTTTCCCCAGCGCAGGCAACCTAAGGGAGATGGAGAGAGGCAGGATGCCAGTCCACGTCATTTTATGACCTGGCCGGGCAGTGACATCACCGATTCTGCCATCTGCTGCTGCCCACACGGACTGAGCCTTGTTCCACATGGGAGAGGACTCACAGAGTGTGCAAGCAAAGAGACAGGGCTCACCTCGGGCCATCCTGGAGGCTGGGGGCCTCTCCTGGGGTAACATCAGCGTTAACCCACCTCCAGGCAGTTTCCAGGGCCAGCTGCAGGAACGGGTCTTGATGCTTGAGGACGGGAGGAGGGGTCCATGTCTCTGGAAGCAGGGCGATCTCCCTGCTATGGGCCATCCCTAAGGCTGAGCTGAAGGGCAGCGTGTCATCCTTTGCTCCCCGGGGTGGCCAGAAACACACACACACACCCCAACATCAGTGTACAATGAAGGCAATCATTCTCTGCAGTGAGAAAACACGCACAGGTGTGTGGATGGCGTGAGATGAGGGAGGGAAAGAACCTGTTAGGAAAACTCTAAGGCACTGGTTGGGCTTACTCAGTGGCTCAGCAGTAAAGAATCTGCTTGCAATGCAGGAGACACAAGAGATGTGGGTTCCATCCCTGGGTTGGGGAGACCCCCTGAAGGAGGTCCTGGTAACCCACTCCAGGATTCTTGCCCAGAGAATCCCATGAACAGAGGAGCCTGGCAGGCTACAGTCTGTAGAGCTGCAAAAATTCAGAGACAACTGAAGCGACTGAGCATGCACACAAAGACTGGTTACAGACAGAAAAAATAAAAATAATTGTCATTTGTAGACGATCTAGACAATGTGACTTAATAGAGACTAGAAAAAAAATACATAAATAAAATAAATGCTACTTTCAAAAGTTCACCTGGAGCACAAAAGCTGGTGTTTCTCTGCACCAGACAAATTCCCTGGCTTTTTGATAATCAAAGTCTGAGCAGTCGCAGCCCTTAAACCCACAGATGGTTTCTGGGGAACAGATCAGATGAGAGTTTCTTACAATAGGTGTGAGCTCCCCATAGCAGCCTTTTGTGAGTTATCTCCCACCAAACACAGCGGCCACTTCCCTCAGCATGATACCTCATTCCCCTTGAACTTGCTGCACAGGGACGAAATGGAGAGATGCAGGCTCTGTCCAGGAGACACTGGGGTGAGCTCCTCCGGAGGGCCACCCCACTGCATCTCTGCCCCCAGAGCAGCCACACACGTCAGCTGTCACTTTCACTAGTGTGCCCCTACAGACAATGCCCAGTAGGAGAGGTCAGCATGATGGCAGGCATGGGCACCAGGAGAGGATTACAGGATCGTGGAGGGAGGTCGAAGAAGATCTCAGCAAGTGTCATGCTGCTGCTGCTGCTGAGTCGCTTCAGTCGTGTCAGACTCTGTGCGACCCCATAGACGGCAGCCCACCAGGCTCCCCCATCCCTGGGATTCTCCAGGCAAGAACACTGGAGTGGGTTGCCATTGCCTTCTCCAGTGCATGAAAGTGAAAAGTGAAAGTGAAGTCACTCAGTCGTGCCTGACTCCTAGCGACCCCATGGACTGCCAGGCCCCTCCATCCATGGGATTTTCCAGGCAAGAGTACTGGAGTGGGTTGCCATTGCCTTCTCCGCAGCAAATGTCATAGCCACTGCTAACAGATCCTTCTCTATGAAAGAGTCTCCTAGGAGTGAGTCTCGGGAAGAGTATTAGGTGTTGTGAAGATCAAAGTTGGTATCATGTCATCTCTAGGCAAATTACTTATTCCCCAGCGCATGCAATTCAAAGTGCTGAAACGCTCCCCACGTTAGAAATCTGTTCAATGTAACGTGATATCTGGACTTCCCCAGTGGCTCAGCGGTGAAGAACCCATTTGCCAAAACAGGAGATGCGGTTTTGATCTCTGGATTGGAACTATCCCCTGGAGGAGGAAATGGCAGCCCACTCCAGTATCCTTGCCTGCAGAATCACATGGACAGTGGAGCCTCGTGGGCTACAGTCCATAGGGACACAAAGAGTCGGACACGACTGAAGCGACTGAGCAGGCATGCACTTGGTTCAGTCCCTCAGTCGTGTCCGCCCTTTTGCAACCCCATGGACTGCAGCACGTCAGGCTTCTTTGTCCATCACCAACTCCCGGAGCTTACTCAAACTCATGTCCATCGAGTTGGTGATACCCTCCACTCACCTTATCCTCTGTCGTCCCCTTCTCCTCCTGCCTCCAAACCCTCCCAGTATCAGAGTCTTTTCCAATGAGTCAGTGCTTTGCATGAGGTGGCCAAAGTACTGGAGTTTCAGCTTCAGCATCATTCCTTCCAAAGAAATCCCAGGGCTGATCTCCTTCAGAATGGACTGGTTGGATCTCC
>SJYF01000373.1:3684192-3698635 GCA_006410515.1 Procapra przewalskii | reverse complement strand
CGAGCTCTGGGAGATAGTGAGGGACAGGGAAGCCTGGTGTGCTGCAGTCCATGGGTCACAAAGACTCAGACCTGACCTACAACTGAACAACAGCCCTGACGCTGCACAGCGCCCGTGGCACCCCCGCCTCCAAAGCATGTCTTGTGTTCTTTTTGTGTGTGCTTTCTCTTTTTTTTTTTTGGCAAAAGCATTTAATATGAGATTTATCTTCTTTACCCATTTTTAAGAGCACAATACTGTATTAATTCAACCACACTGTACTATCCCACAGGGTCTGTAGGTCAGGAATGAGGAGGGCGCCGCTGAGGGACTGGGTCCTCTGATTATAGTCACAAGCCTGCGAAGTGTTGGCCAGAAGTAAGTTCTCACTTGGAGACGCTGGGAAGGACCCACTTCCAAGCACTCCCAGGGTGTGGGCAGAAAGCACTCCTTGTAGCTCTCAGCTGGGGCTGGCCTCCCTCAGCTCCTTGGCAGTTACTTCCTCAACCAGCAAAGGCTTCTGTAGAGCCAGTCTGCTTAGATGGCTTCAGATAATACAGTATAATCCCAGAGGTGACTTTTGCGTATCTTGCTGTTAAAAGGCAAGTCATACGTCTCACCTGTACTCAAAGGTGTAGCTACCTTTCTGCAGGGGACGAGGAGACTCCTTAGAAATCTAGCCGCCTTAAAAGGGCACCACGAGTGAAACAGATGGCTAGTGGGAAGCTGCTGTGTAGCACCGGGCGCTCAGCTCCTCAGCTCAGTGCTCTGGGTGCTCAGTGCTCTGACCTAGAGGGCTGGGACGGGGTGAGAGCCTCTAGATGGAGGGGACGCATGTCTAGAGGTAGCTGCCTCACGCTGTTGTACAGCAGAAACAAATGCTGCATTGTAACGCAATTACACTCCAATACAAAGGGGACTTCTAGGAGCACCACGGTAAAGCCCCTCTCATGTAAATGATCACCTGCATCAAATGGCTTATTTCTACACAGTTTTCTGAAAGTAAAGCTTACCTGTACAAGAAGGCTTTTACACGGGAGCATATTGCAAAAATGAACCCTGTGAAAGGCCAATGTCATACACACACACACACACACACACACACCCGCGCGTGCGGGTGCCTGATTCAGTATATTATGTACAAGGTCCTACCAATGTGATGTGCAGGTGTAATGGAGGGGGAGTCCCACATGGACAGAGTGGGCTTTTTCTTGCTCTCTCGCCATGGCCAGTCACTGGCTGGGAGCAGCCTGGGGTGAATCCAGGGGGGACCTCCTCTTCTACCCCCACCCCTGCTGGGGCCCCCCCTGTAGGGGGCAGAGCCAGAACTCAAAGCCCACTTCCCTGATCTCACACTAAACGGACTGTGTGCTTTTCAGATATTATTCTTGTGCCTTAGGCATTCCACTAGAATGTGTAAAATATACTCGAATTTTCAAGGCTTCAACTAGGCAGTGCTTTTTGGAAGCTTTGATTAAAATCGGGAGTTGGCTCACAGTTGATTTCAGAACTTTCCATAATGGAGTCATGAGTAGGGAGAAGGTGTTATTTAGTTTTCAAGACTCCAAGATCGTTTCACTGGGAAGCTAGCTGAGGCCTCCACTGGGAAATGACAGCTGGAGAACTTTGCTTTCTTGGTGTTTTCTTAGGCTTTGTTTTATTATTTTGATCTTGGGATTATTGAACGTGTAACCCCCAGGATTTTCCTACATATGCATTCTGAGCGTGTATATAGAGAGATAGCAAGATGAGGAAGGCATACACATGCACATATGATGTGTGGTCTATATTCAGCTTGCGTGTGCATCTATACAATATGCATGTGCATTTTTTTTGAATTTTTATGATTTTAAGTTGGAAGCAAGTGAAATGGAAAAAGACAAGACTCCTGATGCCTCAAAATCCTGATTCTAAGGATAACTGTTTCATAGATAGAACAGACTGTAACGGGTTGTTGTAACCTAAATGAATGAGGATAAAAATTATTCACAAAAGAACAACTCTGAAGGCAAGCCTTAGTCATTTACAACCAAAAATATTTGATAAAGAAACTTATCATCTGAATGTACATTTTCTTTAAAGCAACTGGGGGTTTTTCTTAAACCAGCCAGTGGGCAGTAGCTCATTGACCCTCACAGCAGCTGTAGGAAGCCGGAACTGTTAGAGCATCATTTTAGAAGTCGAGGACTCAAGGCTTAAAGAGAAGACGGGGCTTGCCCTAAATTCCATGGCCCAAATGTGAGCATGTGCTCAGTTGTGTCTGGCTCTGCGACCCCATGGACTGTAGCGCAGCCCCCCCAGGCTCCATTGTCCATGGGATTCTCCAGGCAAGAATACTGGAGTGGGTTGCCATTTCTTTCTCCAGGGGATCTTCCCGACCCAGGGATCGAACCCGCATCTCTTGTGTCTCCTGCATTGGCAGGTGGATTACTTACCACTGCACCATCTGGGAAAAACTCATGGTCCAAAGGTTTAGAGTTTTTTCTTTGTTTTCAATTCAACCTATTTGTAAACATATAAGCTGACAGAAGCATGAATATTGCAGAATAGAAGTTGGAGGTAAGGATGCTAACCATGAAAGCAATCTAAAAGGCTTTCACTCTTTTAAACAGTTTTCCCAAGCTAGTTTAAAGAACAACCTATGGCAAGCTATGGCAAGCTGGAGGTAACGACATGGTTGATCTGCTGATGATACCCGTCACGTTTTCCCACGTGAGTGAGGAGAGGGGCTCTTTGCACTTGTGGACAGAACACATTCGCAGATTGAGGGTCAGGGTGGTAAGCTGTGCCATTTGAGGGGTGTAACTGAAGAACAGCTGGGGCAGAAGAAAGCTGTCGGTGCTGACACGGCCACAGCCTGCTCCTTTGGGGCACTGTCTACATTTAGGGGGCACCATCGGCCATGAAGGGAGCTTTCTGTCACACAGAGCCCGTGTGGGACCCTACACCACAAGGAGAGACGTGCAAGCCAGTGCAGCGACTGCTCCCCAGGCTGAACAGAGCACACTCCATGAAATGGTCATCACAGGTCAGTTTGGGTCCTGTGTGGAAAGATCATGAGACATGGTGCTGAGACGCATCCTTGCCGCTGCACTTAGGATTCTCTTTCTGATATGCCAAGCTTGGCTCTTGTCAAGGGGAGCGCCATGTTTGCGGTGGAAATGAGGGGCGCTTATGACTCCGTGTGGTTAACGCCTGGGTTACTCCTTACAGAGTCAGCTGAATGCAGCATTCTGATGACCTCCGCACGGCAACACAACCCAAGTCCACAGTGTCAGAAGCCCGGAGCTCTCCTGAGCTTACTCGAAACCCGAAAGACACCTAATTCACTCTTTGCAGAGGAGAATAAGCCATAGTTTAAGGAACCAGGCTCCAAATGGGACCCTAATACTCAAATCAAAGATTCTGAGTCTGACGAAAGAGCCTAATTTGGAAGGACAAAGCACTGTCCTCACCTGGGAAAGCCCATCCTTACACGGAGAGAGCCGTCCTTACATGATCAAAATACCCTTCTCCCCCAGCTTTATGGATATAATTGCATTTACCGTCATGTAAGTTTAAGATGGATTATGTGATGATTTGATGCATATATATATATATATATATATATATATAGTGAAATGATCATCACAGTAAAGTCAGTGAACACATCCTTGTTGTATAACAAGGTTAATTATTTCACCCAACATAATAATAACCTTTCTCTTTTGGTTTAAGAACATTTAAGATCTACTCTCTTAGCTACTTTGAGGTATAAAAAATATTGTTAACTACAGTCACCATGCTGTACATAAGATTCCTAGAACTTAGCTTATAATTGGAAGTTTGTACCCTTTGACTAACTTCTTCCCATTTTCTCCTTAATGCCAGCCCCTGGCAACCACCAAACCACTCTTTGTCTGTTCAGCTTTTTCAGATTCCACCTGTGACATCATATAGTATTTGTCTCTGTCTGACTTACTTCACTTAGCATAAAGCCCTGAATGTTCATTCATGTTGTCACTAATGACAAGATTGCTTTCTTTTAAGAGATAGCTCCACCCCCAGGTATACTGCAGCATTATTCCAAAATCAAAGCATAGAAGCAACCTACGTGTCCATTGACACATGAATGGATGAAAAAGGTGTAGGTATAATGTTAGTACAATGGAATATTGTTGGTACTTAGTTGGGAGTAGTGTCCAACCCTTTTGTGACCCCGTGGTTATAGCCAGTCAGGCTTTTCTGTCCATGGGGTTTTCCAGGCGAGAATACTGGAGTGTGTTACCATTTTCTTCTCCAGGGGATCATTTATTGAATAGATTGTCCTTTCCCAACTGAGTATTCTTGGCTCTCATGTCAGATATTAGTTGGCCTTGTCTGAGTGGGTTTATTTCTGAGGATTTAGTTCTCTCCTGTTGGTCTATGCGCCTGTTTCTGTGCCAGTACCGTACGGCTGATTCTTATCTGTGTACGTGCTCGGTTTGTCAGCCGTGTTTGCGACCCCCTGGAGCGTAGCCCACCAGGCTCCTCTCTCCATTTCCCAGGCAGGAACACTGCAGTGGGCAGCCACCTCCTCCCCAGGGGATTCTCTCTGCTCTGGAACACTCGTCTCTTGCACCTCCTGCCTCGGCAGGCAGGTCCTTTGCCACTGCACCACCTGGGACAGCTCCATCGTATTGTTTGAAATCAGGAAGCATCATACTTCCCGCATTGCTCTTCTTTCTCAGGATTTCTTTCCTCTGGGTTGGAACAACAACAGTCTGATTCGTGTTTGTTTTATTTACTATGAAAAATGTCATTAGCATTTTGATAAGGATTCCATTGAATCCATAGATGGCTTATAGACATTTTGATAGCATTAATTCTTCCCATTCATGAATGTGGGATATCTTCCCATTTATTTTGTTTTTTTTTAATCAGTGTCTTATAGTTTCTAATGTCTTAAAGTTTTCATCTCTTTTGTAAAAATTTATTTCCATCTGTTTTAATATTTTTGATACAATTGTCAATGAGATTTTTTCCTCTTCTTTCGGAGACTTTGTTTTCAGTGCATAGAAACAGCTGATTTTTCTCTGCTGGTTTCGCATCCTGCAACTTTACTGTATTGGTTTATTACTTCTAAGACTGGATTCTTCAGCATCTCACTTATGTAAATTCATTTAATCTGCAGTGACAATCTTACTTCTTGTTTTCTTGCTTGGATGGTTTTAACTTCCTCTTTGCCTGGCTGCTCTATCTAGGGCTTCCAGGACTGGGTTGAATACAAGGGGTGAGACTGGGCATCCATGTCTTATTCTTCATCACAGAGGAAAATCTTTCAAACTTTCATTATTAAGTATGAACTATCTGTACTCTTGTCATATGTGGCCAGCATTATGTTGAGATGTTTTCTTTATATCTCTAATATGTTAACAGCTTTCATCATGAGCAAACATGACTGATAATAACAAATCCAAGCCAATCTCAATAATCAGCCAAGTAAGGCATGTGCTTTTGTAAGCACAACTTGTCTTTAATTGTTAGGAGAAAGGAGGGATCCTACCATTAGGAAAATGATCAAAGAGAATCATCAACAAAGATGCAATACTTGAAATTTAATACTGAAGGTGGAGTAGGGTGTTACATGCTCTCTACACTCCAGTCAAATAAAACTATATGTAAGCTGTGGTAAAAAATCCACTCACAATGCAAGAGAAGCAGGATTAATCTCTGGGTCGGGAAGATCCTCTGGAGAAGGAAACAGCAACCCACTTCAGGATTCTTGCCTGGAGAATCCCATGGACAGAGGAGCCTGACTGGCTACAGTCTGTGGAGTCATAAAGGGTCAGACACAACTGAGTGCCCGCATGCGTGCGTGCGCGCGTGTACACACACACATACACACACACACACATACACACACTTGGAATGTCAGTAGCCCAGGTCTGCTGACCTGATGAGTTTGATTCCACGTCGAGAAAGCATCTCTCCCTCCCAGCTCACACACCCAGCTCTTCTCCTGGGTGCTGAGCAGAATATGAAATGCATTAATACCTGGCCTCAAAACCTCTGCCCACAGGGCCCATAGCACATGAATGCATTTTATTTTCTTGTTCAGTTCAGTTCAGTCGCTCAGTTGTGCCCAACTCTTTGCAACCCCGTGCACTGCACCATGCCAGGCCTCCCTGTCCATCACCAGCTCCCGGAGTTTACTCAAACTCATGTCCATTGGATCAGCGATGTCATCCAGCCACCTCATCCTCTGTCGTCCCCTTTTCCTCTGTCTTCAGTCTTTCCCAGCATCAAGATCTTTTCCAGTGAGTCAGTTCTTCGCATCAGGTAACCAAAGTATTGGTGTTTCAGCTTCAGCATCAGTCCTTCCAATGAATATTCAGCACTGATTCCCTTTAAGATGGATTGGTTGGATCTCCTTGCAGTCCAAGGGACTCTCAAAAGTCTTCTACAACACCAGAGTTCAAAAGCATCAATTCTTCAGTGCACAGCTTCCTTATAGTCCAACTCTCACATCCATACATGACTACTGGGAAAACCATAGCTTTAACCAGATGGACTTTTTCTGGCAAAGTAATTTTCTTATAGGTAGGAGTATATTGTTGTGTTCAGGAATTGTTTGGAAAAAAAACCCCGCATTCTCCATATTATCAGAAATAATCAATGGTCATTTACTTTCAAATAGTTCTTATGTCAAATATTGCTACCATTTTCTTCCTAAAAACATGAGGAAAACTGGCAACTTATGTGAATTTTGATGTTCATGAGTTTTCCCACATTATACGCCTCAAACAGCACAGGATTCCCTAGAACTAAGAAATATTCAAATCGTATGTTCACTGAAGTTCTGAAAACAAGTGGAAGGCAGACAAGCTCAATGCATGGGGTCACCAAAAAGTTAGAGCATTTGTCCTTCTTTTATACCTAATTCAGAAGACAATGAGGGCATCCACACAAGAAAAAGCCAGAATTCCTATAAAACCTGAGTCGCTTAAACTGCAAATGGCCTGCCTGCCAGCATTTGAGTAACAGAGATGAGTGTTTTAACAGCAGGGGGAAATCACAACAGGGAAACACTCTGTTGATAAACTAAGGGGAAAATGCATACATTTCATGCTCATTTTAATGTCTGAGGTAAATGCTTGTTTCTGTAAATATCTGAGCCCTTTCAGTTTTTCCAACATTTACCCATTCTGCAATGTAAGTAGTCTTTTCATAGTGACAGAGAGCTTCCACAATGCTCATTTCAAGAGGAAATATGCATTTCACTCCTGGCATGATCTTTGGTTTAACTTCCAGTGATGGAAGTCCAGGTGGGAAAGAGAGCTCACTCTTCAATTTCAAGGCAGTTCTGTTTCCAGTGAGGCAGAGTACTCATCTGACACCCTCACCCTGTCTGCTTACTGCAAACCGAGCTCCAAATCTCCGAGACAGAATTGTTGCATGAAGGAGTGGACCCCTGCCAGGGTCCAAAACTGGGCTCTTGTCTAACACTCGGAAATGAATTTTCCGAGGAGACACGTGCTGAGAAAGCAAGAAATTTCATTGGAAAAGGCGCTAAGGCGGAGAGCAGGAGGGTAAGGGAACCCAGGAGAACTGCTCTGCCCCGTGGGCTTGCAGTTTCGGGTTTTATGGTGATGGGATTAGTTTCTGGGTGTCTTTAGCCAATCATTCTGACTCAGAGTCCCCCCTGGCGGTGCACGCCTTGTTCAGCCAAGATGGACGCCAGAGAGGATTCTGGGAGATGGTCCAACATGTGGGATCTCCTTTTGACCTTTCCTGAACTCTTCTGGTTGGTGGTGGCTTATCAGTTCCGTGTTCCTTACCAGGACCTCTGGTCATACAATAACTCACGCAGATGGTTACTATGGTGCCTGGCCTAGGGGGGCGGTTTCAGTCAGCGCGCTTCTCCTAAGGGAATCAGCCTGGTTGTCAGTGACATCGAAACAAAGAAAGCCACCCGATTAGCAATCTAACTGTGATGGAGTCCTACACTGGGCAGGATTCTGCAGCGTTGTCCCTGTGGGTTTAGTTTCTAAAATTGATCATCTGGCAGATGCCACTGAGGGCCGTCCCTGTTCGGTGTCAGGACAGAGCCTCAGGGAGGTTAGCTGGGGCCACCTGGCTCCAAGCAAATCGTGCAAAGATCTCAGAAGGAAGCGTCTGGTCAGAAGACCCTTCCCGTCCTCGGGTGCCTGCCTCAATGCACTCTCTCCTGTGCAATGTTCATTACACAACATATTAAAAAAGCATAACATCACTCAAAATAAGGAGAGCAAAAAAGCAAAATAAAATAAGGAGAGCATCTCTGCAGAGCATGGCTCCGTGGGCCAAGAATCTGCCTGAAGTGCAGGAGACGTAGGCTCCATCCCTGGGTCGGGAAGATCCCTGGAGGAGGAAATAGCAACCCACTCCAGGGTTCTTGCCTGGAGAATGCCATGGACAGAGGAGCCTGGTGGGCTACAGTCAATAGAGTCACCCGGAGTCAAACGTGACTGAGTGACTAGGTGCATAGAAGGGTTTGAGCGGGGCAAACGCAGGTGATGGGAGAGCCTTCCTGCAGGACGGTGGGTGAGAGGCCTGGGTGAGCAGGGACAGAGAGGCCTGCTCTCCTGGGGCGGGTCTGCAGGGCTGGGGGTGGGCACGCGGGGCCTCGGGCAGGACCGTTCTGACCAGACACTGGTGGGCAGGCAGGAAATAGCAGCATCTGTGTGAACAAGGAGAAGGAAACAAACACACCCCTCACACGCCATATACAGACACACCGCACACACCAGATGCACCACATACATGCATACACTGTGCCCAACACAGCACACACACCATACACAGCACACACCATACACAGCACACTCTGTACACACACACAGACACACACACACCACATACCCCAGATACACTATGCACACCACACCATACACATACCATACACAGCACACAGCACACACACACACACACACACATGACACACACACACACACACACACACCATACACACACACACACACCACACACACACATACACACACACATACCACACACACATACACACACACACACATACCACACACACACACACACACATACCACACACACATACACACACACATACCACACACACATACACACACACACATACCACACACACACACATACACACACACATGACACACACACACATACACCATACACACACAACACATACATCATACACACACATACACCATACACACACCACACACACACACCATATACATCACACACACCATACACACACACACACACACATACACCATACACATGCCATATACACACACACAGCACACACACACACACACACACCATACACACACCATACACACACACACACCATACACACACATACACCATACACACACCACACACACACACCATACACACACACACACATGACACACACACACATACACACACACACACACCATACACATCACACACACCATATACACACACACACTACACACAGACATAAACGATACACACACACACATACACACACTATACACACACACCATACACACATACCATATGCACACACCATACACACTCACCATACACATACACACACATACACGCACTATACACACACACCATACGCACACACATATACACACACACTATACACTACATACAGACATCATACACATACACACACACCATTCACACACACACACACACCACATACACCATACAGACTACACACACCACACCATACATGCAGCACGTGAAACACACAACATACACACTACACACACTCACATGCCCCACACCATACACACACATATATACACATACACACCACATACACATACCAGAAACACCCCACACAACACACAATATACAAAACACAGTCCACAATCCACACACCACATTCACACACTCAGTGCATACACAATATATACCACACACAAAACACACATCCCACGTGCAGCGCATCACACACACACAATACCCCAAACTACACTTACACTGACACGATACAGAGCACACGCACACACCACAGACACCACTGGCCCATCACACACAGATCGTTCCTCGAGATGAAACTTAGACTCACAAGTTCCAGTGCACACGGAGAAGAGAGATTCCAGGGAAATCCAACCTTCACACACTTGACCAAAGGAAGCAAGCATGCAGAGTGGAAGTGAAAGTCACTCAGTTGTGTCGGACTCTTTGCGACCCCATGGACTATACAGCCCAGGGATTCTCTAGGCCTGAATATGGAGTGGGCAGCCTTTCCCTTCTCCAGGGAATCTTCCCAACCCAGGGATCAAACCCAGGTCTCCCACACTGCAGGTGGATTCTTGACCAACTGTGCTGTCAGGGAAGCCCCGGCATTCAAAAGAATACACAAATAATGGAGCAATCTTCAAAAAAGAAGGAATGATGTCTAAGAGTCACACTGAGAATGGTAAAACAAAAAGGCTGATATGAAACAAGCAGGAAGAGATGTCTGAAGACCAGTTAGAAAGTATGAAGTACAGTCTCACAGATATGTGCTGGGTAACAGAAAAGCACTAGAGAGTTAAAAGACAGTGCCAAAACATGGAACCTAAATGCTAAGAGATACAGAGATAGAACCCGTGACAACGGTCCCCAAAGGGTTAAAGGTGAATGAAGAGGCTCCCGCACAGCAGGAGGGAGCCCTGGCTGCAGGCTGAGCAGCAGCGTCTGCAGTGATGACGGCTGAGGAATTTCAAGTGAGCAGACAGTCCCACGTGTGTTCAGAGCATGTGGCAGAGCGTGCGTCCAGTGCTTGCAGGATGCACTTTAAAAAATCTGTATCGAGGTGCATTCCATAAAACTGAAGATCATCAAAGGTCAGAAGAAACTTATAAACACTTTGAGAAGAAGAAAACAATGTAACCCACAGAAGACCTATAAGCTCTTAAATAAATGTTAAAATTAAGCACCACCTAAAAAAAAGCAATGAAAGAAGTCAGCACATCAGTTAAAGGATGCACCTCCTGCAGAGAACACGACTGCAAGTATCACATTCAAAGTGCAGTTCCAAGCACAGCGTCGCACCTCTGAGAGCCATACGCTCATGTCACGGTTATGCTGAGTTCCATTCACCCGTGGCTCTGTCTGTATAAACTACTTTCAGTTTACCTCTCTGGTCTTGCTCCCTCCACCCCCAAATATCTGTGACCCCAGAGCCTCGTCTCCTCTTTCTCAAGCTCAAGTCCAACACAACAAACGCTCCCGTTAGTACAAGAACCCTAGTGAGTTTCTCTGCCTTCTGATTGAGTGCTATTTGCCTCCATTGTATCCTAGTGACTGTAATTTCTTTATGTGTCAAGGTAGTACGTGTCTTCAGTGTAGGAAGAAAACGTGATTTGTATCTATATTGTATTTTGTAGGTGAGCCTCTATTGGTGCATTAAATGTCAAAAAGCTAAATAAATAGCTTTAAAACTATTTTATAATTTGCACAAACCTCCAGCGTAGTTTTATTTAAAAGTTTAAATGTCTTTTAGTGACATTCAGAAAAACTGGTGGGTAGGTATTTTTGTTGGGCTGGGAACCACGAGACACATACTTTTTTCAATGTAAAATGAACTGTTGTTGGTTCCTGCTTCCCCAAAATTCAGCAGTGGGTTAGACTGGGGAAATGAGAGGTTCCTGTGTCTGTAATATAGTCTTTCTTGCTCTCTCTGTAGAAGTATATTGTCGGTTTCTGCTTTAAGAGTTTGTTGAACAGCAGCGAAAGGAAGCAGCCTACAGAAATTGCTGTGATGGACCCAGCCTTGTGGGAGGGCTTCAGGCCCCTTGGCCTGGCCCCATCATGCTGCGCCTTGCCCATTGCTTCAGGCTGGGCCCCACCTGGCTCTTGGTCCGGGCGTCATTTCCCTCCACCGCTAGGACCCAGCCCCCTCTACTCTAGCTTCCGAGCTCAGTCACAGTGGGAGCAGGAGAGTGATGTCCTGCCCTCCAGGATCCAGGAAAGAGCTCCCTGCAAAGCCCAACTCCTTCCGATATAAAATGAAAAGTTTCAGAAAAAAAGCCCCATTCTTCTCCAGATGATGAAGATAAGACTTTGGGATCCCCCTTTGTTTATCTATGAAAAGTCCCAACACATACTTCTCAGTTCCAGTTCGTTGCCGCTAAATGATCAGCTGGATTCTTTATGCTCACCGACCAATCTGAAAAAAATTCCTGACTTGTCTCTCCAGCTGTCAGGCCTCTGAACTCTAACCCACCCTCACTGAGCCAGTTTACCACCTTTCCCAAGGATCAGCCACCTACAAGGAAAACGTCCCCTGGTCAGCTGTGCCCTCATGCCACCCAGCCCCCACCCTGGCTCTTTGGCGTCCCGTCGACTCCCGTCCTCCTGGACGCCTGCCCTTTGAGACGCCTGCCGGTGTTAGGATAAGAGCACTCCGCCTACGGCAGCAGAGCCTTTCCTTTACTGCCTTAATCCCTTAGAATAAAGGCTCTGCCTGCTGTTAACCAAGAATTTCAAACACAGAGATCTCGCTGAAGCAAAAAACAAACAAACAAACAGAAAGCAACAGGGCTTTGATTTGGGGTTTGTTAGGAGTGTAGCCTGGAAAACACTTGGATTGTGTTCCGCAGGACTTCAAGATGGGAAAAAAGACAAAAAGCAAAGTTATATAAGTTGTTTGTCAAGAATTAGGATTGGAGGGTCCAGTGGTTAAGATTCTGCCTTGCAAAGCAGGGGACCTGGGTTCAATTCCTGGTCAGGGAACTAAGATCCCACACGCCACGGAATAACTAAGTCCACGTGCTAAAGAGTCCAAGTGCGACCATGAAGATTCTACACGAGGCAACTAAGACTCTGCACAGCCAAAACAAAGACAGAAGAGAAAAGGGCAGCAGTATTAAAGGAAAGAAAAGGGCAGCAGTATTAAGGAAGAAAAAGTATCAGGATTGGTCCTGTAAGAAGTAAGTGAGCTTGTTAAGCAAGGTTTGCTTGGGGTTGAAACGATTACGTGTTTCTGAAGGGACTAGCTGATAACATTTTGCAAAAGGCTACCCGCGTCCTTGAGTTTGGTGCCTTTCAGAAAGTTCAAGTTCTCCTGATGCAGCAAAGTGCCTGAATCCACATCCCCAGGGCCCACCAGCTCCATTTTGGATGCCTGAACCATAGTCACTTCATTTTGATTTTTCAAATGGTCTAAAATATATCATCATATCCCAGGTCCAGAATTGTTTCCACCTGACATCATTCACCCAGATCTTTATAACCTGTGCATCTAGGGCTTCTTTGGTGGCTCGTTGGTGAAGAATCTGCCTGCCAAGCAGGAGATGAGGGGGTGGGGAAGATCCCCTGGAGAAAGGAATGGCTACCCACTCCAGTATTCTTGCCTGGAGAACTCCATGGATGCAGGAGCCTGGCAGGTTACATACAATCCATGGGGTCTGAGTCAGACGCAACTGAGCAGCTAAGCAACAACCATCGTGGGTTTAAGCATTTATTCCTGAAATTCCCCAGGACAGGAGTTCTGCCCTTAAACTCTCAGCTCAGGGGCCAGCACGTCCTCCACTGACAGACACTGTCTCAACCTGTGAAAATGCTCTCTGCCAGTCTCCAACTCAGAGCCCGGGGATGGGCCTTTGCAGTGTGGTTAATACCCGCAGCCTCAGTGCTGCGTCCTCTCACCCCATGCGTGCTCACGAAGTCACAAGTGCCGATACACGGGGCCAGGCTGGGCTTCCTCGAGGCCTGGCAGCTCTGGACATTGCCTCATGGGTAGGTCTCATCTCAGACCTCATCTCTTTCAGTCTCTCATCTCTCTAGAGGCTTCCCAATCTCAGTGTACCTCAGAACTTAGCAGAAGCTTTCATTGCAATACTTCTATTCAAAATAGTAAGTAAGTACTGAAAGAGGGACATTCACAAAATCTATGGATGCCAAAACATTTCACAGGGTGTATAACATTAAATCAGATAATGAGCAATGTAATTGCCCTTCCTTAAAGCAATAATCTTAACATTTAGTCCATTTATATGATGAACCCTATAAAACATTTAAATAAGCAATTTAGATTTTAATGAATCAATACAGTTAGACCTCAAAAAAGAAATATGCTGAGTTTAAACATTCTGGCTTAAATTGCTTTAAGGATTACAAATATTAAATTCCCAATAGACTGGCCTATCACCCAGATAGCAAACTATAAAGCATGTAAGATATTTTGGCAACAACCTTTTCCTAAGATTAATTGGAAGTGTTCAAACAACAGATGGCAAGAGTGAACGTCAACATTCTAGGAATCAGCAAACTAAAATGGACTGGAATGGTGAATTTAACTCAGATGACCATTATATCTACTACTGCGGGCGGGAATCCCTCAGAAGAAATGGAGTAGCCATCATGGTCAACAAAAGAGTCCGAAATGCAGTACTTGGATGCAATCTCAAAAACGACAGAATGAGCTCTGTTCATTTCCAAGGCAAACCATTCAATATCACAGTTATCCAAGTCT
>SJYF01000373.1:3656400-3668286 GCA_006410515.1 Procapra przewalskii | reverse complement strand
GGCATGTGGTGAGAACAGAAGCTCTCAGAGGAAGTCCATCGGAAACAACGTGAAAGACACAGAAATAAGACTAAAGCTCACTTTGCTGGAATAAACCTGTTCCATTAAATCTCACTTAACACAAAGAGTGCCATAGAAACACGACACGGTCCAGCAGCAAGTGTTCAAGCTAAGAGCCCCGCAGACGCCGCCTGGCTCCTCCCCTGCCTTTCCTCTCCACATCACGAGGGCTTTTCAGACGTCAAAACAGCAGCAACAAAATATTCCATTTATGCGCAAAAGTCATCAGAACAAGCTTTGTTTTCCCCTTTTGTCCAAAGAACGAAAGCACTCAAGGAGCACTTCACTCCGGGTCTCACATCACCGGCAAGGGCGTGAGTTGCCGTGTCAGCACCTGCCTGGGCGGGAGGTGGTACCCGACCCTCGTGGGGCAGGCGGGTGGGCTGACACTGGTCCCAGGATGCACGTCCTCTGTGCCCCCCTCTCTCTGGAGACAGCAACAATGGCCCGGGAAGGACCCAGCAGTCAAGAGCCAGGAGAAGGAGCTACAGGGTCAGAGCACTTTGGAGGAAAGAGACACTCCTGAGGGCAGCCTAGCAGCTCCACGTGTGCAGACTCAGCAGCCACATGGAGCTGTGCTCCAGAGGATCCCGCGTTTGCTTGGCATTCTGCTTGTGGCCCTCTTGAAACGCTTAACGTCATCAGGAAGGGCCCTGCCTTCTCACTGTGCTGGGCTGCACAGCTCTGCGGCTGTCCTGGGGAGGAGGCAGAATGGAAGCCGTCAAGGCGGGGCTGTGAGTCCTGGCTTCTGACCGCTCTGCCCTCTGGAGCATCCGTGTGACGGTCTAAACCCTATGTCCTCTCCTAAAATCGGAGATCAAAATGCTTGCCACCTCATGGCTGTGTGCGCACGTGCACGTGTGCCAAGTTGCTCAGTCGTGCCTGATTCTTTGAGAGCCCCATGGACTGTACGTAGCCAGCTGGGCTCATGTGCCCATGGAGCTTCAGGGGCAAGAGTACTGGAGTGGGTTGCCAAACCGTCTTCCAGAGGATCTTGCCAACCCAGGGATCGAACTTGTGTCTCTTACACCTCCTGCATCGGCAGGCATGTTCTTCACCACTGTGCCACCTGGGAAGCCTGAACAAGCAGGTTCTTCACCACTGTGCCAGCTGGGAAGCCTGAACATGGGTCTGTGGGCACGTAAAGCACACAGCACAGGGTACCTAATATGCACTCTCGAACTGAAAGGCCCAGCTAAAGTTTGTTGAACTGAACTATTTTTACTATTTAAGTGGCATGGAGGAGTTTGGAGGGAAAAAAAAATGTTCCACCTAAACCACTTGTCTACTGTCTCTATGAGTTTTGACTCTGCCTCTGAACTCTGCGTTTAGTTCCATCTTAAGAAATATTTCCCGTCACTTAATCTCAAATATTCTACCTGCCCTTTTAAATCTCAAGTTATTTTTAAGAGGAACAAAAACCAACTCTGCCTCTTTCAAGAAGACGCAGCCTGTGGAAGCACTGATGGGCTGTTTCTCCGGGGGGAGGACTGGAATCTCCATCTAGGGCGCAGTATCTGGGGCTGTGCGTGTATAGGAGGCAGCCACAGGGCCGTCCGAGCTGCAGAGCAGGAGAGATGGAGTATCTACCCTGTGTCTGTCAGTCGCTCAGTCATCTCTGACTCTCTGCGACGCCATGGACTGTAGCCCACCAGGCTCCTCTGTCCATGGGATTCTCCAGGCAAGAATACTGGAGTGGGTTGCCATCTCCTTCTCCAGTTATCTACCATGGTGGCTTTTAAAAGTTCACTGGCCATGAGTTCTACACGGGACCTCTGGGACCTTTCAATCCATGCCACTCGCCACAGGTAACACTGAAAGCAAAGTTGTGTGCAACATAAAATAATCCAGACTCAAACTTGAACTATTTTCTCCTCAGTCTGACATGTCTCTGTCCAACTTCAACTTTTCTACAAGTTGGATTGTGACTCATTAAACTATTTTGTAATCCATTCCTGTGCTGCAATATATGGCTTAGAAAATATTGCTCTAGGGGCTGTTTTATTGTGAAAAATTATAGTTAAAGAAATACATTCAAGACCATTGGCTAATAGTTAAAGCTGTGGTTTTTCCAGTAGCCATGCACTGATGTGAGAATTGGACCATAAAGAAGGCTGAGTGCCGAAGAATTAATGCTTTCAGATTGTGGTACTGGACAAGAGTCTTGAAAGTCCCTTAGATGTCAAGAAAATCAAAACCAGTCAATCCTAAAGGAAATCAACCCTGAATATTCTTTTGAAGGACTGATGCTGAAGCTGAAGCTCTAATACTTTGGCCATCTGATGCAAAGAATTGACTCATTGGCAAAAACCCTGATGCTGGGAATGATTGAAGGCAGGAGGAAAAGGGGACAACAGAGGATGAGATGTTTGGAAGGCATCACCGACTCGATGGACATGAGTTTGAGCAACTCCAGGAGATGGTGAAGGACAGGGAAGCCTGCCTGAGGTGCTGTAGCCCATGGGGTCTCAAAGGATCAGATATGACTTAGCAACTAAACAACAGCATACTGGCTGAATCATCCTAGGCAGCTCTAGTGGGAAAGAATCTGCCTGCCAGTGCAGGAGACACAAGACTCAGGGTCAGTCCCTGGGTTGGGAAGATCCCCTGGAGTAGGAAATGGCAACCCACTCCAGTATTCTTGCCTGGAAAATGACATGGACAGAGAAACCCAGAGGGCTACAGTCCATATGGTCACAAAGAGTCCAACATGACAGAGTCACACCCAGCCAGCCAGCACTGGCTGAATCGTGACCCCTCCCTCAAATTCATATGTTGAAGCCTTAGCCCTCAGTACCTTACACTGTGACTATATTTTCAGGTAGGCATCTGAAAAGGTGGCTTTTTTAATTTAATTTTTTAATTGGAAGAAAACTGTTTTACAATGTTGCATTGGTCTGCTATACAACAATGCAAATTAGCCATCATTTTATAGTTTGTTGATATTCAAACATATTCATAAAATTCATGTTTTAAAAATATTCTTGTGCAACTAATTGGATATTTTTGTTCTTTGATTGTAACAGGATAGATAAAAGATGGGACTGCTGGGGAAAAGGGTGTATGTCTATCAAATTATTAAAGATTTATTTCAGAAAGCTGTAGCAATCTTCATCTTGACTATCTGGGTTTTTTATCTTGTTCTCTGAATCTTCTTTCAGACTGTAAGGGACAGTACTTGCTGTGTTTTGCTAGCCAGCTGCATGGAAAATATGAGGTAAGGTTGTTTTAGCTTCCATTTTCCTGCAGGCCAATGATGCTGAGATTTCCGATCGTATATTTCCTCTTCTGTGTACGCCTTGTCCATCTCATTGCTCATTTTCCCAGTGAGCTGTCTTTTTTCTTATATATTTACAGGAGGACCTTTACTATCTCATGTAAACGAAATGGAGAAGGAATCGAATGAGGATTTTCTAGGACAGACACCGCCTCCCCCCATGTCCTTTGCCTGTCTCTTACCCATAGATAAACTTTAGACAAAGAACAAATTTAACCAAAGAAGTGAGAAAATGAAGAAACAAAGAAAAGCAGTCAAACACGATGAAATAATAATAACTTAGTAACCAAGTACCTTAGCTCCTCCTCAGGGTCTGCAGATAATGTTCCGAGCCGTATCCTGTGAGCCGTCTTACAGATAATGAAACTCCCGCCAGATGGAAGTCAACTGCCTGATGACCAGACGTAGCCCTGACATCAGCACCACAATTCTGAGAACCGGCCTCGAGAAATGCAAACACGTTGACCCTTGTATTTAAAGCAACCAAGATGACGCTATCAGACCTCTCATGACCAACTTCAAGATGACTGGGCCGTTTCTGCACGCAGCCCCCTTCCTCGTCTATACACCTCTGGAACTCCAGTTTAAAAGCTCTTGACCCGAACTAGGAGTGAGGGGTTGGCCTTTGGACGTGCGTCCACTTTCTCCCTGGTTGCTGGCCTCCAGGATAAAGCAGACTTCCCCTTCCACCAGCACTTGCCTCTGGAGTATTGACCTTTAGGCAGAGAGCAGCAAGGCCTGAGTTTAGTAATGTGAACCTGCACTGTTTATTAGCCAGGGGTGATACTCAGAACGTGTGGGGGAGCTGTGGCCGCATGAGTGAGGGGTGGGTGGCTGATAGTGGAGCTCAGAGAGGTAAGGAGCCAGCTTCTGTTCTGAGTGCAGCGTTCTGTGGGGTTTTAAGCACACGTAACGTGATCTATTCATTGGAAGGACTGATGCTGAAGCTGAAGCTCCAATACTTTGGCCACATGATGCAAAAAACCTGACTCACTGGAAAAGGCCCTGATGCTGGGAAAGATTGAAGGCAGGACGAGAAAGGGGTGAGAGAGGATGAGATGGTTGGATTACATCACCAATTCAACAGACATGTGTTTGAGTAAACTTCAGGAGTTGGTGATGGACAGGGAAGCCTGGCGTGCTGCAGTCCATGAGGTCAGAGAGTTGGACACGACTGAGTGACTGAATGGAACTAAACTGAACACAATCTAATCGTCTTTGTGGGAGGAACGTTCTAGTGCTGTGCAGAGCAAGAACAGAGGAAGCCTAGGGGAGTCAGAGATGCTGCTCAGACGGCAGTTCACTATTCTAAGTCATCACGCAGACGCTGCTTAATTTTTCTTTGCAAATCCATGTGCAGTTATATCCATGTGTCTCTGTTTTGTGAGTGGAAGTGAGCAGGACGAGCTCTCTGTCCGTCTCACCAGGACTTCCCAACAAAATTGTCATTGTCAAGGTCACTGATGACCTAAATCGCCCATCTGTGCTTGCCTTGCCTTATGTCCACCTGTCTGTGCTGACCCCCTCACTAACCCCCAGCAGTAAGAGGTCTCCCCCTGCATGGAAGCACTTTCCTTCCTTGGGTTCCATGCCACTGGCTCTGGAGGTTAAGGATCTTGAATTAGTTTACCGCGAGGCAAAGAAACTGATCCTTCATGCTCTTGGCTTATTTGGCGCCTGACCTCAGGCTCTTTGAGCCGAATTTAATAAAACAGTACAAAGAAAAATGTTCATAAAAGAACAAAGCTGTAGGCTTCCTTTCCCATCTTTTCACATTGGACGTTGGGAGGCGCATTTTGGCTGCAACTGCCCAACTCCAAATCACGCAGGCTTCACAGAGAAGAGAGGACCAGCTCTGGTGCGGCGTCATGGATGCTGTTTGCTCCTCTCTCTGATGGAGAGCAGGGTCCTCAAGGCGGATAGAAAAACTTTCTACTCTGTTTTTCTGGGACATTTAGAGTGACTGATGCTTATGGGACCATGCAGAGCATAAGGCATTTTAGAACTGAAGACAAGACAGAGCCTCGGTGTTTCATATGCACATATTAGCATCAGGAAGTGTGCACCAGCCTGCTTTTGTTGTTCGGTCGCTAAGTTGTGTCCAACTCTTTGCAACCCCGTGGACTGCAGCACGCGAGGCTTCCCTGTCCTCCACTATCTCCTGGAGTTTGCTCAGACTCATGTCCATTGAGTCGATTTTTGGCTGTGCTGCATTTTCATTGCTTCGCAGACTTTTCTCTAGTTGCAGCACACAGGCTTCCCATTGCAGGGCTTCCCTTGTTGCAGAGCGCTGGCCCTAGGACGAGTGGGCTTCCGTAGGTGCAGTCCTGGGCTCAGCAACTGAGGCTCCCCAGCTCTAGAGCGCAGGCTCAGTGGATGGGGCTCACTGGCTTAGCTGCTCCGAGGCATGTGGGATCTTCCCGGATCAGGGATCGAATCCATGTCTTCTGCACTGGCAGGTGGATTCTTGACTGCTCAGCCACTAGGGAAGCCGCCAGCCTTGTTTGGATGAGTAAATCTTTCCCATTCAGCGTCATTGCTCCAGAAGTTCTCCACAGGGATAGAGAAAGGAAAGCTGAGTGGATCATATGTTATAGAAACAAGTTACCTCCGTCATCAGCTACCTGGATATGCTCTGATTGCTAGGATTAGGGTATATCTGTGTGCACTTGTGTGGGTCTGCATACGTGCATGCCTGTGTATATACACACATGTGTGTGCCTGCCTGTGTGCGTGCATGTGTGAGCCTGTATATGTATCTGTGAACATGCATTGTGAAGATGGCCTCTAGCAAGTCAGTTTAGCAGAGATCTATCTTCACTTTATAAACTTCCCTGGTGGTTCAAACAGTAAACAGTCTGTCTGCAAAGCAGTAGATCTGGGTTCGATTCCTGGGTCAGGAAGATCTCCTGGAGGAGGGCATGGCAACCCGCTCCAGTATTCTTGCCTGAGAATTCCCAAGGACAGAGGAGCCTGGCAGGCCCCAGTCCATGGGGATGCAAAGAGTTGGACACGACTGAGTGACTAACACCTCACACTTCATCTTCACCTCGGTGGTGCCGTGGTAAAGAATCCCCTGGCCAATGCAGGAGACACAGGAGACACAGATTCAACCCCTGGGTCAGGAAGATCCCCTGGGGGAGGGCATGGCCACCCACTCAAGTATTCTTGCCTGGAAAAATCCCATGGACAGAGGAGCCTGGCGGGCCACAGTCCATGGGGTGACATAGAGTAAGACATGACCAAGCGACTCAGCACAAGCATCTTCACTTTAGGAGCCATAACTGAAGACAGCTATTTGATCGTGAAACCCAGAGACACTTTCTGAAAGGCAGCACGCAGAGTCACCGAGTGCCTTGCCAGCATGCTCTGGCTGGCTCATCCTTTGATCTGAGGCCCCGGCTCTTACTGAGAGGCTTGATGGGAATTGAAACCCAGGCACACAGGGTGTGGGAAAGCCTATCTTCCTGGATCCACCCCTATGGGTTCCTGGGAATCATCCAGATGATATCAAATCTCAGCTCTCCGGATGCTGGGTTTGGGCGTGTGGATGTATGATGCTACGTGAAAAAAGGGTTCACAAACGCAGCCTTGCTGTGGGTGTGCTTCATTCATGACCTTATTTGCTTCTAAACTAATTTGAAGAGGGAGTGGGTGTAGGGTTGGCCCTGAGGATATGGGTGCCGTGGCTGAAGAGTTGTGCCTTTAATGCTAAGATGCCCCGCAGGTGCTGTGCTGCCCCTTCACCGGGCCCTCATGCCTGACAACGTCTGGTGGGCGCCGTGAGATGCGCCAGCTGAGCCGCAGAGCACGGGCAAGCTGCGGGGCTCTCGCCAAGGCTAGGTTGCAGGCTTGCCCTCTATCCTCCCCGTCTGCGCCATTTTCTACCATCAACATTCCTCCTTCCTAGCTTTTTCTCTGTCTTATACTCTACTTAACTGAATTTATAATTTTGAAATACTATATTCATTGAACTAGAAATTGCTATTTCCCATTACTAATTTGCAAACCAAATAAGAAGATTTATTCTATTTCTCTCTTAAACAGCAAACAGAACTAAACAACTATTTACAGGATGAAGAAAGTGTGTGTGTGTGTGTGTGTGTGTGTGTGTGTACGTGAAGACTCTGAGTCGAAGAAAGCTCACCGGTTCTTACAGAATCTCTACATTTTGGATCAGATTATCTGCCTTTCAATAATGTGAGGCTTGTGTTTGAAGAGCCTCCTTGCCCTAAGAACTGAGCAGCTTCATCCGTATTCATGTCTCTAGAACCAATGGTTTTTCTGGCCCATTTCAGAGATTCATTTCAGTGGTGAAATGAATGGAAACTTTGTCATGATTTTTTTGAGTTGGGCTGTAAAGCGCAATTTTTAAAAATTCCTTTCACAGCGAACTAGAGTTAGAAACAGAGAGGAAAAAAAATAGACATCCTGCCCTTTAAATATTTACTTTTTTACACTATATAACTAAGAGAAGACTGTCCCTCTGCACTGCAGGTCAGAATTTAAGAATAAGAACTTTCCTAAAGAAGCAGATTCTGAACTTGCACATGAACTAGAAATCAATTAAGTACACATTATACTTAAAATATAAATCACTGCAGAAAGTGACGGCAGCCATGAAATTAAAAGCCACTTACTCCTTGAAAGGAAAGCTATGACCAACCTAGATAGCATATTAAAAAGCCAGAGACATTACTTTGCTGACAAAGGTCCATCTAGTCAAAGCTATGGTTTTTCCAGTAGTCATGTATGGATGTGAGAGTTGATCTATAAAGAAAGCTGAGCGCCAAAGGATTAATGCTTTTGAACTGTGGTGCTGGAGAAGACTCTGGAGTCCCTTGGACTGCAAGGAGATTCAACCAATCAATCCTAAAGGAAATCAGTCCTGAATGTCCTTAGGAAGGAACCATGCTGGAGCTGAAATTCCTATCCTTTGGCCACCTGATGCAAAGCACTGACTCACTGGAAAAAACCCTGATTCTAGGCAAGATTGAAGGCAGGAGGATAAGGGGATGAGAGAGGATGAGACGGTTGGATGGCATCACCGACTTGATGAACATGAGTTTGAGCAAGCTCCAGGAGTTGGTGATGGACAGGGAGGCCTGGTGAGCTGCAGTCCATGGGGTCACAAAGAGTCGGACACGACTGAGCAACTGAACTGAACTGAACTGACATTTAAAATACACTTTCTCACAGGAGAAGAGATTAAAAAGAAAAAATCAACACAGAAATTTTCTCAGGTCTCAAAAATAGATGGATGTGGGGAAAAAACAGCAGAGGGAAAAAAAACAGAGATTTAATGTCTGTTTCTTGACGTTTTCACACAGCTGCATTGAAAAGAAACTATTTTTTAGAATCGATGAAGCCAATTTCCTCGAGGGTTTTTGCTGTATTTTTGTCTTTTGCTGGAAGCGATGGCCATTAGCTAATGGGCTGTAGTGTTCATGGTGCACTTGGCAGAGATTCCATATTTTCAACAAGAGTGGCTTCAACTACTTCCCTGTCAATGAATAAAATTACATTAATCTGCCTGCAATGTGGGAGACCCAGGTTGGATCCCTGGGCCAGGAAGATCCCTTCAAGAAGGGAATGGCGACCCACTCCAATATGGACAGAGGAGCCTGGCAGACCACAGTCTATGGGGTCACAAAGAGTTGGGCACAGGCGAGCAACTAACACAGCCTCATGCAGGACAAAAAGAAACCTGCTGTTGTGTAACTTTTAAGAGCAAAGGAGACTCTGAGAATGATTTAATTTGGGGAAACAGAATGCAATAACGTGCAAAGGAACTAATTTTTTCCTAAAGCCCATGAAGTAATTTTAAGGTTGGCATTTTAGTGATCAGCCGAGTATTGGAGTTGCCGTTTTATGATTTTCAGTGTGAAAGCCATGCGATTTGATTGTGCTTTTCAGATGCCCAGAAAGCAGGCAAAACCTTGTTTCTGATCCAGGACAGAGCTGAGTCTGCTGAAGGCTGGCTGGCATTTCTGAGTCGCCAGACTGAAAGCAATTTTTCAGGATGAAGTTTCAGAAAGGCCCATTTATCTCCACGACCTTCACATAAATCACCTGAAGATCCTGCAGCGGGAAAGACTCTGCAGTCCTCTGGCCCTCCTGTCAAGAGGCTCTGCCCCCCGGGGCAGCACTGAGCCTCCTCCGCGGTGCGACAGAATCAGCTCCGTGCAATTACCAGCCATCCTGGGCCTGGGAGTGATTTACCATCTTGAAGCATCCCTGGCGTTCTGTGTGCAGACTTCAACAGTCGTCACGCTCCGCAGTGCATCGCACAGAGCCTGGTGGAGGCGCTCCCTCATCACCATTCGCCATCTGCTTGCTTCTCAGGGAAGTCGGCAGCTACTGGAGCCTGGAGAAGGCAATGGCAGCCCACTCCAGTGTTCTTGCCTGGAGACTCCCTGGGACGGGGGAGCCTGGTGGGCTGCAGTCCATGGGGTCGCTAGGAGTCAGAAACGACTGAGCAACTTCACTTTCACTTTTCACTTCCATGCACTGGAGAAAGAAATGGCAACCCACTCCAGTGTTCTTGCCTGGAGAATCCCAGGGACGGGGGAGCCTGGCGGGCTGCCGTCTATGGGATCGCACAGAGTCGGACACGACTGAAGCAACTTAGCAGCAGCAACCAAACAGTGGAAAACGCCTTCTCTTTGATTACCCAGGCTCTTTCATCAAATAGCAGGCCTAGCTACTCTATTTTTATTTCTTTAATTTTTTTGTACTATGATTGAATATTCTTTTATCTTGCATTTTATTTATTTCCTTGCTTATTTTTTTGGCCACGCTGCATGGCCTTTAGTATCCTAGCTCCCTGACCAGGAATCGAACCTGTGCCGCCTGCACAGGAAAGCAGAGTCTTGACCCCTGGGCTGCCAAAGAAGTCTCTGCTCTATTTTTCAATTGGAGAGATTTCTAGAAGAGTTACTACTTATCCAAAATATTCTGAGGTTTCTTTGCTTGTGTATGCTTTCAATTGCATTGTCATAAATATACAGGGATATTATGAGCTGTTTCTCAAAAGGAATTATAGATCTTGATAAATTGTCAGAAGTTAAATAGTTCTTTTCAACCACTATCTGATAAAGAAATAGAATCTTGTTATCTCCTGGAAAGAATTCTGGTGCCTCTCTCAGTGGCCACTTACACTCATCACCATCAATCAGTTTCGTCTGTTCTTGAGCTTTATGTAGATGGAATCCCTCAGTAGGCTTCCCTGTGGCTCAGACAGTAAGGAATCCGCCTGCAGAGCAGGGCACCTGGGTTCGATCCCCAGGTTGGGAAGATCCCCTGGAGGAGGGCATGGCAACCCGTTCCAGTACTCTTGCCTGGACAATCCCATGGTCAGAAGAGACTGGTGGGCTACAGTCCATGGGGTCACAGAGAGTCGGACACGACTGAGCAACTAACGCTTTCGCTTCCACTTAGTACACAGTCTTTGCTCAATATTATATTTGTGACATGTGTCCATATTGTTCCATGCATCAGCACTTTATTGATTCTCACGGCTCTGTAGTATTCCTTGGCATAACTATAGCGCAATTTACTTATCCATTCCACTGTGGATGGTCATTGAGTTTTTTCAGTTTGGGAAATTTTCCATTATTACAAAGCATGTTACTATGAGCATTACATGCGGGTCTTTTGATGGACATATGCGGACACATTTTGGGGTGCTGTGTTGCCTATCTAATGATAATTAACACATCTTCCCAGAGCTCAGTGTGCTGGACATAATCCTTTGATCTCTCCCATTGTTCTGGAGGGACCCCACTGGGCAGTTTCTGCCTGTAGTCCTCCTCTGGATGCCACCAGCTGTCAGCTGGGACAAAAGGAGGTGAGGGGGCTGTTGGCTGGGGGACGCAGAGCCTGTCCCCAGGCTTGTCTTTGAGGCTGGACATCCTCACCCCTGCCTCTCTCCAGAGGGAGTCACCCAAGACAGCAAGGGTTTCCCCGAACCCCTTTCCATTTTCTCTTTTCTCTCCTGGCTTTTAGCTGTTTCCTTCTGCCTCACGACAGGCCCGGCGATTGTTTACAGAATGCTAGACCCTCAGTGTAGAAAAGCTACAGAAATACATGCCTCTCTTACTGTGGTTGATTTCCCTCTAGGAAAAATGTGCATATCTTTTCTTACAAGGCACTTGGATCATGAGCAGATGACCTCAGTCCAGACTCAGGTTAAGGCGGCTGACACTGAGATTTTATTTTCTGGTTCCGGGCTCCTTCCTGTGAACCTGGAACGTTCTGAGGCCACCTTGTCTTTGGAAGGCTGAGGGTCGTCCTCCTTTTCTCCCTCTGCCAACAGCTGCTTAAAGGTCAGCAAAGGTCTGAGGGGAACAGAAAGCTTCTTGTTCACCTGAAAGCATTTCCCTTCTTTCCATGATTTTAGCATCTCAATATTGGATGCCTTGGTAACCTCAAACTCCAAGCTTTTTAGATGAATTTTTTAGTGTAGGCATAGTTGCTTTGCAATGTTGTCTTAGTTTATACTGTGCAACAAAATGAATCAGCTACACACACACACACACACACACACA